>QRFJ01006740.1:0-10906 GCA_006176705.1 Cocos nucifera | reverse complement strand
GCTAATTTATAGCTATGGCAAGTGCACCAGTCGATCAAGTAATAAAGTGAATGAGTAGAGTATCATCCCTAGAGGATTGGAAAAATAAGTACTGAAAAGCTCTTTCCTATGCTTTATTTAGAAGATCGATTTATGAGAATAAGAAATTAAAGAACAAAATAAAAAAATAATTAAAAATTTTTAAGAAAATAGAGAGAGTGTAAATTATTAGGGTTTTAAACTTCAAGAGCAATGGATTACTAAGGCAATCGGTTCACCAACTCAGTCAATACAATATTCAGATTTTTAGATTAATTTTATTTCATGTGACGGTGGAGTCTCCTAATTTATTCACTACCCTTTGGTCCAGGCATAGCAAAACTATTAATATTTATTAATTATCCTTTGGTCCAGGTGTAATTTAAATAAATATTAATGCATTAGGTTTTGTGAAACCCTCTAATTAAAATACGCTGCGTCCAAAGCGCACTAAAATTTCCTGCATGCATATGAATTCTAATTTGATTCATAATACAAGGTATATAATCAAGAAGCAATAACATAGATGTACTTGGTCCGTAACATCTATGTTCATCAGATCAATTAGAAGATGGCCAGTAATCTAAAAGCATTAAGATCAGATTTATATACTCCTCATGAATAAAATTTAAAAATAAATCACACTGAATATTGCATCAAAAGAGTGGCTACACCTTAGCCTTAGTAAAAGAAAATTTAGTTCATGATAACAAGTTCAAAAATAGCAAATAAAATAAAAAGCATAGAGAAATTAGACTGTTTGATTGCTGAAATTGATTGTCTGCTTGCTCTTGATGTGGAGAACTTGGCGAAGAAGAAGAGGCTCCTTGATCGATGTCTTGATTGTCGAAAGAAAAATCAAAAACCCTTTTTGATTTTCTCACAAATCACTCTTCTCTTTCTACCTCTCTCCTCTCTCTTTCTCTCTCTCTTTTTCTCCCTCTCTCTCTTTTCTCTCTTTCTCCCCTCTCTCTCTGTCTCTCTCTATTTCTTGATTTTTTTCACGACAACAGTAGGTTTTTTATAGATGAAGAGTTTGATTTCCCTCCAAAATCCATCAAAAATTAGGTTTAAGACTCCCAAAACAACTCAAATTAAGATCTGGGTAATTCTGCCCGTTAGGATGTTGATCAAACGGTCCAAAAACCACTCAAAAATCCTCTTAAAATAACCCAGATCAAGTCGGATTTAATGCCAGCCATTGGATCAACCGTTGGATCGAAATCTGGGCCATCCGATCATGTAGAAAGAAGGCCTTCTGATCTTTAGTTTAACCATCGGGATGAATCTCAACCGTTGGATCTCGATCGGGAGCTGCGGATGCCATCCATCAGCGCCTTCGCTTTCGACCGTCCGATCAAGTTTCAGTGAAAACCGCCCGTTGGATCAGCCAAAATTTCCAAATTACCCTCCGTGGACCATGCGCGAGCCCGGTGTTGCATGGACCGCCGCGTTCTTCAGCCAATCGGAGCGCTTTTCCTGATGTGAAATGCCCGAAATACCCTCCGATTGGTCCACCGTGCATCCGCAAAAAATGCTGACGTCATCCTGACGTCAGCGTTACGTCGGTGGGTCGGTCTGCTGTTGCGATCGAACTGGGCCGAACCGCTGAACCATTTTCTGAACCGATTTGAACCAAACTTTTTTTTTTTTTTTTGAAATTCAATTCTGGGCTCGTTTGAAGTCCGTTTTGCCTGAAATTTATTTCATCTGAACCAGAAAAAATAAGATCTTCACATTGGTGGCCTTCTTTCCTACATAAGATTAATAAAAGTATCAATTTCTAAAAAAATAGATTAATTTATTTTATAATTTAATACTTTTATTAGTATATTTTTACCACTTATCACACCCCCCAACTTAGTCATTGCTAGTCCCTTAGCAATGTTTTATTTAATACCATGTTTCAATAAGATTATCCATCACAAAGATAAAATCTAGGATTAAAGGTCAAAAAGTTTAGAAAATACTGCTAACTAAGCATTGAGCTTCAGAAGCAAATTTTTCAGTCAATATAATTAAAAACTTTCTTAGAGTACATCAAAGATCTATAGCACTTGTGTTCGTGATGACTAACTTTAGCATTTCAGTATTAAATTAAAAGAACAAAAGTATCTTCTCTTATCACCTATTTTGGTCAATTTTCTATACATTCTCAATTTTATACTCATGAATTAAGGTAGCTTTCACACTGCCTTTCTCTTTTTTTTTTTTTTTTACTGTGCTGAGCATCCTGGCCTTTCCTTCACCATTTTACGTGAATTTTCACACTTGACCTAGGTGCAGAGACCCAGTTACTAGGCTTTGGGCAATCCACATATACTCTATCTTTTGCACTTTATTTATAGGCAGGTAGCTCTTTCCTTAAATTCAAGTTTCTTTGATTAGAATGTATATTAATTATCAATTTTCAGTGATAATTGAATCCTCAGTTGGCCTTATAATCAATACCTACTTTGCCTTGTTAGTGTGCATGTGCAATTAGAAGTGCTAATAATCTTTTAATGACCTAAGTAGGCTGCTAAAAGTTGACCAACTAATCTACTTCTTTAACTCATTACATTCATTAGCAAATAATTCTATCTTTTATCACTTATCCAGTCTTATCTTGCTCAAGATTTTCTTCTTGACACATGATTTTTTTTTTTTTTAACTTATTCTACATTGTCTTAAAGGAGAAAGAAAAATAAAGGGTGCAATAAAGGATAGGAAGGAATACACCTGATTTGGTTCAGTCTGGTTCTTTGGAGCTTTGAAATTTTGCTTGAGCTCTCATTGATTTTTCTGCAAAATTGAAAATACACACCAGAGCAGTAAAAGAGCAACAATAAATTACTAAAAAATAAAAGAAAAAAAAATGATCAAAACTAAAAAGAAAAGAAACAACCTATCTAGTAGTTCTGATTTATAGTCTTCAGCTTGACTTTCTTTGAGTTCTAAAGTGGATCAATCTGGTGCCACTTCAATTGGAATACTTTCATGTTTGATCGAGTCCTCTTTCAATTTGACATTGCTCGCTTTTATAGTCTCAAACCTATTTTCTACAGAATTCTCATATAATGGATTGTCAATAATATCAATTAGAAAATAAGTTTGATTATCATCAGTTTGTTTAGTATCTTTGAAAATATTAAAAGTAACTTGTTCATCTTGGACTCTAAGAATTAATTTTTCTTGTTGAACATCTATTAAAGCTCCTCCAGTAGCTAAAAAGGGTCTCCCTAAAATAAGGGGTACATCATAATCTTCTTTCATATCAAGAACAATAAAATCAACAGGAAAAATAAACTTGTTTACCTTTACCAAGACATCCTCCACTATACCTCTTGGATATTTGAATGGATCTGTCGGCTAATTGAAGAGTAATAGTGGTAGGCTTTGGTTCTCCTAGACCCAGCTTCCTGAAAATAGAAAAAGGCATGAGATTAATGCTTGCTCCTAAATCACATAAAACTTTATCAAAACTACAATCACCAATAATGCAGGGGATAGTAAAACTCCCTGGATCTTTTAACTTCTGTGGTAATTTATTTTGAAGTATTGCTGAGCATTCTTCATTCAAATTTATTCTCTCATGCTCCTTCAGCTTTTTCTTATTTGTTAAGATTTCTTTGAGAAACTTGGCATACCTGGGCATTTGAGTAATAGCATCTACAAAAGGAATATTAATATGTAAATTCTTTAAAATTTTGAAAAAGTTAGAAAATTTCTTATCTGGATGCTGTATTTGTCTCTCTGGGAATGGTAGTGGCGGCACGTAGGGCTTCACATTTGGATCAGCAAATCCGTATACCTGGAGACCATCCATCTGCTGGTTGTTTTGGTGACTGACGAATTTTAGTTGATGGTTCCTTATTTGTAGTTGGCTCTTCAGTCTCATTCTTCTGATGTGGCTCCTCCAGCTTTGTACCACTTCTTAGGGTGATAGCATTGACTTGCTCCCTTGGATTTGTCTCCGTATTGCTTGGCAAGGATCCTTGAGGTCTCTCGGAGATTATCTTAGCATTTGACCTATTTGCATCTCCAAGTTTCGAATTGCTGCTGTTTGGTCCTGTCCTAAGTTTGGCTTCCAAATTTTTTATAGTTGCTTCTTGGTTTTGCATAAATTTGACCATCAGCTCTTCCATGTTGGACTTCTTTTCAGGTACTTGGAATCCTGGGGGTGGCTGTTGTGCTGCATTTTGATTGCTCCATGAGAAATTTGGGTGCTGCCTCCACCCTTGATTGTATGTGTTGGAGTAGGGATTGTTTTGTTGCGGCCTGAAAAAATTACCAATATAATTAGCTGTATCAGTTGTTTTAGCAAAAGGATTACCTGTCTGGCAATTGCTCGTATCATGTCCTCCTCCACACAGGTCACAAGTAATGCTCTGAACATGCATAGCTGTTCCCTTTAAGTTGTTGACTTCGGCTCTAAGGGCTGCAATTTCAGCTAGTAAGGTTGGCACGCAATCTACTCCCTGCACAGCTGCTAGTCTTTTTGGCATCATACGTTCTGTCTGCCATTGATAGCTATTTGATGCCATCTCATCGATCAGATCGAAAGCTTCTTCCTCCATTTTTTGATTAATGGTTCCTCCTGCTGCTGCATCAATCATAGAACGATTAGTAGGAGATAAACCATTATAGAAAGTTTGTACCTGAAGCCATACGGATAGTTGATGATGTGGACATCTCCTCAGCAGTTTCTTGAAATGCTCCCAAGCCTCATATAGTGTCTCCATGTCCATCTGCATAAAAGAAGTGATATCGTTGCGCATCTTAGCAGTCTTGGAAGGTGGAAAGTACTTGGCTAAGAATTTTTGGGCTAGGACATCCCAAGTTGTGATAGAACCTGCAGGAAGAGAATGAAGCCAACTCTTTTAGCTTTGTCCCGTAAAGAGAAAGGAAATAACCTTAATCTAATAGCATCATCCGACACCCCATTAATTTTAAAAGTATCACAAAGTTCAAGAAAATTAGAAATATGGGCATTCGGATCATCATGCACGTGTCCACTGAATTGGACAGTTGATTGAATCATCTGGATCATCGTCGATTTTATTTCGAAAGTTGTTTGCTCGTACAGGCGGTCTCCTGATGCTCGAAGCTGCATCGGCTATAGATGGTGTGATATAATCATTTAATGAATGATGTACTGGTCGAATAGCTTCATGCTGTCCTTCAGTCGCCATATCCAATCCTAGATTGATGTCGTTAGGATCTTCAGCTGCCATGTTTCTTTCTTGTTGTAGTCTTCTAATGGTTCTTTCAATTTCTGGATCTAAAGGTAGTAAGTTACTATGTCCAGTACGTGTCATGCACTGAAATTTTTTTTTTAAATAATAAAAATTAAAAATAAATTTCTAAAGTAAAGCTAGGATCAAAATTTTAATATTATTTTAGACACAATCCCGGCAACGGTGCCAAAAACTTGATGCGTGCTAATTTATAGCTATGGCAAGTGCACCAGTCGATCAAGTAATAAAGTGAATGAGTAGAGTATCATCCCTAGAGGATTGGAAAATAAGTACTGAAAAGCTCTTTCCTATGCTTTATTTAGAAGATCGATTTATGAGAATAAGAAATTAAAGAATAAAATAAAAAAAATAATTAAAAATTTTTAAGAAAATAGAGAGAGTGTAAATTATTAGGGTTTTAAACTTCAAGAGCAATGGATTACTAAGGCAATCGGTTCACCAACTCAGTCAATACAATATTCAGATTTTTAGATTAATTTTATTTCATGTGACGGTGGAGTCTCCTAATTTATTCACTATCCTTTGGTCCAGGCATAGCAAAACTATTAATATTTATTAATTATCCTTTGGTCCAGGTGTAATTTAAATAAATATTAATGCATTAGGTTTTGTGAAACCCTCTAATTAAAATACGCTGCGTCCAAAGCGCACTAAAATTTCCTGCATGCATATGAATTCTAATTTGATTCATAATACAAGGTATATAATCAAGAAGCATTAACATAGATGTACTTGGTCCGTAACATCTATGTTCATCAGATCAATTAGAAGATGGCCAGTAATCTAAAAGCATTAAGATCAGATTTATATACTCCTCATGAATAAAATTTAAAAATAAATCACACTGAATATTGCATCAAAAGAGTGGCTACACCTTAGCCTTAGTAAAAGAAAATTTAGTTCATGATAACAAGTTCAAAAATAGCAAATAAAATAAAAAGCATAGAGAAATTAGACTGTTTGATTGCTGAAATTGATTGTCTGCTGCTCTTGATGTGGAGAACTTGGCGAAGATGAAGAGGCTCCTTAATCGATGTCTTGATCGTCGAAAGAAATCAAAAACCCTTTTTGATTTTCTTACAAATCACTCTTCTCTTTCTACCTCTCTCCTCTCTCTTTCTCTCTCTCTCTCTTTCTCCCTCTCTCTCTATTTCTCTCTTTCTCCCCATCTCTCTCTCTGTCTCTCTCTAATTTTTTTTTTCATGACAAAAGTAGGTTTTTTATAGATGAAGAGTTTGATTTTCCCCCAAAATCCATCAAAAATTAGGTTTAAGACTCCCAAAACAACTCAAATTAAGATCTGGATAATTCTGCCCGTTGGATGTTGATCAAATGGTCCAAAAACCACTCAAAAATCTCTTAAAATAATCCAGAATCAAGTCGATTTTAATGCCAGCCATTGGATCAACCTATTGGATCGAAATCTGGGCCATCCAATCACATAGAAAGAAGGCTTCTGATCTTTAGTTTACCATCGGGAATGAATCTCAGCCGTTGGATCTCGACCGGGAGCTGCGGATGCCGTCCATCAGCGCCTTCGCTTCGACCGTCCCGATCGAGTTTCAGTGAAAACCGCCCATTGGATCAGCCAAAATTCCCAAATTGCCCTCCGTGGACCATGCGCGAGCCTTGGTGTTGCATGGACCGCCATGTTCTTCAGCCAATCAGAGCGCTTTTCCTGATGTGAAATGCCCAAAATACCCTCCGATTGGTCCACCGTGCACGCAAAAAAAATGCTGATGTCATCCAGACGTCAGCGTTACGTCGGTGGGTCGGTTTGTTGTTACGATCGAATCGGGCCAAACTGCTGAACCGATTTTCTGAACCAGTTTGAATCGAATCGGTTTTTTTTTTTTTTTTGAAATTCAATTTTGGGCTCGTTTGAAGTCCATTTTGCCTGAAATTTATTTCATCTAAACCATAGAAAAATAAGATCTTCACATTGGTGGCCTTCTTTTCCTACATAAGATTAATAAAAGTATCAATTTCTAAAAAATAGATTAATTTATTTTATAATTTAATACTTTTATTAGTATATTTTTACTACTTATCAGTCAACATACACCTTAGGGTTCCGAATGGTTAGAAGATCGAGTTATGGTGTAGTCAAACTACAACACCCTCAAGGTGAACTGTCGATGTGCCTCAGATCAAAGAACCAGACACACCACTACAACTTCGAGCCAGTCATCGATGAGAAGGTAGACTTCCTCATGACTGCTCGAGGTGGTGACGCTCGATGCCCTCGTTCTCTAACAAGTACCTGTACTCTCACTCCGATGTCTCTACATCGTAGACTCAAGACTCATTTATCTAAAAGAAGCAATCATACATGAACCTTTCAGATTAGTCACCATCCTCATGATGAACCTATGGTCGGGAGCATTTTATGAGTTAATAATAAAAATTTATGTCTTAAATTTTTAACTCTTGAAAATATGAACTATCAATGCCATTAACTCAAGGAATGTATCACAGGCACTTTCAAATACACATTATGATAGAAAATAAATTATTTTATTATTTATAGTCAAAATTAAAATTTTGTCCTTAGAAATGTATTACATGTGTCAGTCAATTTGGCTTCAAGGGCACACATATCTAACAAACTCCCATTTGACCTAAAGCCAATTGGCTACAAATCTAAGTCCCATCTTCTCAAGATGGGCTTCGATCTTCTGCTGGCCCAACAGCTTTATGAGTGGGTCTGTCGCATTGTCTGCAAAGTCGACTCTCTTGACCTCGATGTAACCTTTCTTGAGATAATCACGGATGAGGTGGTATCGCCACTTGATGTGCTTAGATTTTTTGTGAGACCTCGGCACCTTAGCTAGGGCTATGGCACCATTATTGTCACAGTACAAAGGAATGGCATCCGATGACATCACTCTGATCTCTATGGTGAACTTCTTGTACCAGAATGCCTCTTTCGTAGCTTCTGACGTAGCGATGTACTCTACTTTCATGATGGAATCTGCTATTATTGTCTGCTTGAAACTCTTCCAACTGACAGCACCACCATTACACACAAACATACTCTCAGATGTCGACTTTTGATTATTTATATTGGACATAAAATTCGAGTTTGTATACCCCTAGACTTGGAGTTCTCCATTACCAAAAACTAACAACATATCCTTAGTTCTTCTTAAGTACTTAAGGATACATTTCACAGAAGTCCAGTATTCTTCATCTGGATTTGACTGATATCTGCTCATGACACTCACAGCATGGGCTATATCAGGTCGTGTACATAACATGGCATACATGAGGCTCCCTATTGCTGAAGCATAAGGGATCTTGCTCATGCGTTCAATCTTCTTAGATGTGTTGGGACACATTTTTCTGAAGAGATGAATGCCATGTCTGAAGGATACCAATCTCCTCTTGAAGTTTTCCATGCTAAACCTCTTTAACACTTATTCTGTGTACATCTTCTATGAAAGACCTAGCATCCTATTCAATCTATCTCTATAGATCTTAATTCCTAGAATGAAGGATGCTTCTCCTAGATCTTTCATGGAGAATTTTTTAGATAATCACATTTTAATTATGACTAACATGGGAATATCATTCCCAATATGGAGGATATCATCCACGTACAGTACCAGGAAGATAATAGCACTCCCATTGATCCTTTTTGAAAATATATGATTTGTCCTCATTCTTGATGAAATCAAATAATTTGATCACATCATTAAAATGAGTATTCTAGCTCTGAGATGCTTGCTTAAGTCCATATATGGACCTTTGCAGCTTGCATACTTTATGATCAGCATCACTACATGTGAAACCTAGTGGCTATTCCATATAGATATCTTCCTCAAGGTATCCATTTAAGAACGTTGTTTTTACGTCCATTTGCCATATTTCATAATAAAAAAAGGCTGCAACAGCAAGCAATATGCTGATGGATTTTAGCATAGCTACTGGCAAAAAGGTATCCTGATAGTCAATGCCTTCACGCTGACTATACCTTTTTGCCACTAATTTAGCTTTGAATATCTCCACATTTCCATCTGCACCAATCTTTCTCTTGTAGATCCATTTACACCCAATAGATACTATACCTTCAGATGGATCTACCAAGATCCAGACTTGGTTTGAGTGCATCGAGTGAATTTCTGACTTTATTGTCTTTAACCATTTCTTGGAGTCGATATTCGATATCGCCTCGTCATAAGTTTTGGGATCATCACCATGAATCTCATTACCTATGAGGAATATTTTTTCTACTTTCTCTAAAATAGTACCTAAGTACCTCTCAGGGGGATGGAAAACCCTTTCCGATCAATAAGGTGGAGGAGGTAGTGATTGTATTGGCTCAACCTAATTTGGTTCCATAGGATCCTTAGCTCATTGCTCTTATGAGACTTTTTCCTTGAGCTTGATCTACTTTCCAATGCCACCATCTCGAATAAACTATTTTTCAAGAAAAATGGCATGCTGACTCATAATCACATTGTGATCATCTAGAATGTAGAAATAATATCCTAATGACTTTTTAGGATATCCTATAAATCAAGCTCTAAAGGATCTATAGTCTAACTTATCCGCTTATTGTCTTTTGACATGAGCCGAACAACCCCAAATTTTGAGATGACTTAGACTTTGTTTCTTACTATGCCATATCTCATACGGTGTGATAGAAACAGTTTTAGAGGTAACCCTATTTAGTAAATATATAGCAGTTAACAAACTATATCCCCAAAGAAAATTAGAGAGGTCAGTGAAGCTCATCATAGATCGAACCATATCTAATAGGATCCGATTTCTCAATTCTGAAACCCCATTGAGTTGAGGTGTTCCAAGTGGAGTCTATTGAGAGTCTATGCTATTTTGCTTGAGATAGTTTAGAAATTTCCAACTAAGATATTCACCTCCTCGATCTGATCGAAAAACCTTAATGGATTTTCCAGTTTGCTTTTCAGCTTCATGTCTAAATTTCTTGAACTTTTCAAAGACTTCAAACTTGTGTCTCATAAGATACACATACCCATACCGAGATAAATCATCGGTAAAGGTTATGAAGTAGTTAAAGTTGCCTCTAGCCGGCACATCAAATGGGCCGCACACATTAGTATGTACTAGGGCAAGTAGTTCCATGGCGCTTTCCCCATGTCCTATAAAAGGAAGCTTAGTCATTTTGCCATGAAGACATGATTCACAAGTTGGATATGACTCGAAAGCCAACAGACTCAATAGCCCGATTTTCTTCAATTTGTTAACCCTATCTTCTGCCATATGACCTAGCCTTAGGTGCCATAGATACCTATCATTTGGACTATCCCTAGGTCATTTGATCTTATGGCATTCACATTTTGCTCAATATTTAAGATAGATACATCAATATGTAATTGGTAAAGACCGTTAATGAGGAAACCACTTGTAATTTTATTTCTTTTATAAAGAATATTATAATGGTCCTTAAGAAAACTAATTACATAGCCTTCTTGTGCTAAACATGAAATAGAAATCAAATTTCTGCTTGTAGTAGGCATATAATAACAATCCCTAAGTGCTAAATCTAAGCCAGATGGTAGTCGAAGAGGGTAGGTTTCCACGATCACAGCAGCAACCCTTGCTCCATTTTCGATGCATATGATCATCTCACCATCCCTCAGCCTTCTGCTATCCTCAAAATCCTA
>QRFJ01006739.1:0-22618 GCA_006176705.1 Cocos nucifera | reverse complement strand
GGCAAGCAATGTAAGCGGATGGACTTTTCAGCATAGCCACTAGGAAAAGATATCCTGTAGTCAATGCCTTCACATTTACTATAACCTTTTGCCACTAGTCTAGCCTTGAATGTCTCCACATTCCCATCTGCACCAATCTTTCTCTTGAAAATCCATTCACCCAAAGGTACTATACCTTTTGGGGGGGGGTGGATCTACCAAGGTCCAGACTGGTTGAGTGCATCGAGTCAATTTTTGACAGCATTGTCTCTAGCCATTTCTCGGAGTCGATATCTGATATCACCTCATTGTAGGTTTTGGGATCATCACCATGAGCATCATTACCTATGAGAAATATTTCCTCTACGTCCTCTAAAATAATACCTAAGTATCCTCTTAGGAGGGACGAAAACTCTTTCGTCTACGATGGTGGAGAGGTAGGTTTTATTGCTAACCTGATTTGGTTCCAATTGGTCTTAGCCGTTGTACTTATGAGGACTTTCTCATCAACTTGATTTGCCTTCCAATGCCGCTATCTTGAATAAATTATTTTTCAAGAAAGATGGCATGTCGACTCACAATCACATTGTGGTCTTTTGGAATATAGAAATAGTATCCTAATGACTCTTTAGGATATCCTTTGAATCGAGCTCTCAAGGATCTAAACTATAACTTGTCCGCTTGTTGTCTTTTGACCTGAGTCGAACAACCCTAAATTTAAGATGACTCAGACTTGATTCTTACCATGCCATATCTCATACGGTGGTAGGAATGTTTTAGAGGGAACCTATTCAGTAGATAAATGAGTCACAATGAGTGTCCCCAAAGAAATCAGGGAGGTCTATGAAGCTCATCATGGATCGAACATATCCAATAGAGTCCGATTTCTCCGTTCTGAAACCCGTTGAGTTGAGGTGTTCTAGGTGGAGTCCATTGAGAGACTATGCCATTATCCTTGAGATAGTCTAAAGAATTTCTGGCAGGTATTCACCTCCCGATCTGATCGAAGAACTTAAGGGTTTTTAGGTTTGTTTCTACTTCATGTCTGAATTCTTTGAACATTTTCAAAACTTCAGACTTGTATCTAATAGATACACATACCCATACCTAGACAGATCATCGGTAAAGGTAATGAAGTAGACAAAATTGCCTCTAGCCGACACATCAAATGGGCCGCACACATCTGTATGTACTAAGACAAGTGGATCTATGGCCCTCTCCCCATGTCCAACAAAAGGGAGTTTAGTCATTTTGCCTTGGAGACAAGATTCGCAAGTTGGATATGACTCGAAAGTCAATGGACTCAATAGCCCATTTTTCTCCAATTTATGATCTATCTTTGCTATATGACCTAATCTCAGGTGCCATAGATATCTGTCATTTGGACTATCCCTAGGTCATTTGGCATTCACATTTTGCTTGATGGTTAAAATAGGTACATCAATATGTAGCTAATAAAGACCGTTAATAAGAAAACCATCTGCAATTTTATTTTCTTCATAAAGAATGTTACAATGGTCCTTAAAGAAGGTAATCACATAGCCTTCTAGTGCTAAGCATGAAATAGAAATCAAATTTCTGCTAGCTGCAGGCACATAATAACAGTCTTTTTAAAACTAGTCTAAATCAGATGGTAATCGAAGAGGGTATGTTCCCACGGCTACTGCAGCAACTCTTGCTCCATTACCGATGCGTAGAATCATGTCTCCATCCCTCAGCCTCCTGCTATCCTCAAGACCCAGCATGGAAGTGCACGGATGAGCACTAGAACCAGAGTCAAGCATCCAACTGGATGCAGAAGAAACCAATAAGGTTAGACTCAATAACGAGCATACCTCCAGAAGGACCTTCCTTCTTATTCTTCAGGGTGGCCAGGTAAGTAGGGCAGTTCCACTTCCAATGGCTGTCGCTGTTGTAATGAAAACACTTTTCTTTGACAGCGGCTTTCATCTTCGACTCTGCCTTCTTCTTCTTTGTTCCTTCCACCTTCTACTTTTTTGCAGACTTTTTTTTCTTTCCATAAGACTTTCTTTTGGAAGAAGTCTGTTCTATAGCAAGAACTGAGCCTTTAGAATCTTTCATAGAAAGCTCAGCAGTAACCAGCATATTCATTAATTCAGCCAAGGAATTTTGAAGTTTATGCATGTGGTAATTCGTGATGAATTGTCCATATGCATCAGTCAAGGATTGCAGAATAATATCGTTCTATAGGTCCAAGTCTAACTTCACACCTAGCTTCTCAAGCTCCTCCATGTCCTTGATCATTGTCAGATAGTGATCTTGGACTGACTGCCCATCACGCATCTTAGCCTTGAAAAGTTATTTCGTGACTTGATACTTGGCTGCACGACTCTGTTCACCAAACATCTCCTGTAGGTGAGCCAACATTTGGCGAGCAGTTCCGATATCTTCATGTTGGCGCTGGAGCTCATCAGACATCGAGCCCAACATATAATATCTGGCCTTATTATCTTCGTCTATCCATTTTTTCAAAGACACTCTCTGTTCAATGGATGGACGGGCTGGTAAGGTGGGAGGGTCCTGATCCAGTACATGGGTTAACTTCTTGAAATCCAAAACTATTTTGTAGTTCCTAAGCCAATCTTTATAATTGGGTCCAATCAGTCTATGTGTATTCAGGATACGTGCTAATGGGTTGGACGCAGATATTTTCCTGTAGAGAGTCAAAGATTCTAGTTAGATATTATAATTATGACTTGACCAATTTATTTAGAATTTTATTTTTAAACAAATTAGCTCCCACTATTTTCTCGGATCCCTACACTCCCTCTGTAGAGATGCAAAAATCTCCACGATTAATGATTTCTAGTGGATGGTGCGGTCTCACTAACTGACTCATCACCTCACCTAACAGTTATTATTAATGGGTTAGCCAATGAGTGAACAACTCTTGTTCAATGATTCTCTAATCATGGTGCACCCAAACTTGGTCTCTAATTCATGAATCTCACCGTATCCGAAATATTGATCCACTCCTTAGTTAAGTCAAACCCACCATTTGAATAGACTGGGTTCCTAATTGAGTCTCACACCGTATCCAGAATATTGAGCCCAACTCATCCTCCAGCCCATAGCATCCAATGCCTAATAGACATGGTTGCATCTTCTCGGTGCAATTGAGCCACTGTATCCAGTCGAGAACAATCAACCCCGGGAAGGGCCCGCACATCTACAATGGTGGAAGACCTCAGACTTAATCTTTTCTTAGGGAGAATTGATTCAGGTCTCATTAAACTAGACTTATCATAGTCATAACAATTATAACTAACCTAGTGGCATGGGTTAGCTCGGATTATTGACCACCTCAGATCAGAACTGTGTCAATAGATATGGCCAGGTAAGTGAGATCGGTGGAAGGAATATGCCATTAACTCATACAAGAATGCATTCAAGTTGAGTAGCTTCCAATTAAAAACCAATCGATCGTATGTACCAAACTTACCTTAGACACCAAATTGTTGAGCCAGAACCAATTGGGTTAGCCTACAATCCAGACTCTAACCTCTGAGCCTAATTAGGTCTTGCTTGATCGTGACTCGATTTTGACCCAAACTTAATCCAATTAGGCTGGTCAATTTAAGCATTGTTGATCCCATCTAACCAACTCTTGATTCGGTTTGATCAACCGCTTAGACCTAATTGAGCTACCCAAGCCCGAACCCAATATTATGAATATGTCTTAGATCTAAAATTCTCAATTTTAGATCTAATTGATATTCCATAATCTTAATTTTTAATTAAGTAGGATTCATAAATAAAATATGCACAATAAATCCTAGGATTTCAGGATCTAGGGTTTTGCAGAAAGTAAGTTTTGGGTTTCTGATTAAGGACGAACACCCCACACCCCTACACATCATAAAAACACCCATTCGAATGGGAAGAGAGGGCCTTTAAACCCTTCTTCATTCTTATGACCAGACGGCCAAGAGGAACGCCTTAATCAGGAACATGCAATACTACAAAATAGTTTTAGATCTATATCATATATCTCATATATAAATTAGATCTAATCATGGCATATTTTGTATACATCTCATGTATTGAATCATGCATATTTTTAAATCTAAATTATCTCATAATAATCTAAAAAATTAGATTTAAATTGATCTAATCAAAATAAATTCTAATCTAGACAATTATGTAGAACTATTCTACAACTAGTCTAGACATGCATCTATCATATCTCATATGATATTTAAAATTAAATAATTTTTATTTGTTATTTTTTAGATGTTATTATAACCATTATAATTTTAAAAAATAGTAAATAAATAGATCTAAAATATTATTTAATCAAATTAAATTGAAAAATATGCAAGACTATTCTATAGAACTATTCTATTTTAGAACTAGTCATGCATATTTTCTAATCTTAGATTCTAATCATTTAATTTTAATTTTTTCTGATTTTAGATCTGATCACATCTCATGTGACATCTAAAATCACTTATTTTTTAATTAAAATAAATTTAAAATTAGATCTAAATACTTTTAGAACCTTGGCTCTGATACCAGTTGAAGGAAAATCCTGATTTTCTGGATCAGGTTCGTTCAGATCTGATCAGATCAAGAGATATATTTCAAAAATTTTTTTCTTTGATCTAGATCAGATCTAAGATGTTTTAGATCTGATTATTATTATTTTAAAAATTAAAATAAAATTAGATAAATTAAATCAAATTTAATTTACCTTGATATGGGTAATCCTATTACCCGTTGATGATCCTGTATGCAGCGGAAGGTTCTGGATCTAGCCACGCAAGCGCCTGGCCTCTACCGATATCCACTCAGGCTGGATCTGGAGATCCTCTTCTTCTCTATCATGCCTCCAAAAATTAGATCTGGATCTGATCTGGAGGATCTTCAAAACTCCTTTTGAAGATCAGCAGTCGTCCTTTGCAGCAGCGCAGCCTTCTAGCTTTCAGTCGCCTTTCTTTGATCTGGATTGCACCAACCAAAAATCCAAAACTCCTTTTGGACATGGAGAGGAGAGGGAGAAGGTGGTTTGGCATGGAGGAAGAGGGGAGAGGCAGCCTTGGGGCATGGGGTTTTAA
Source organism: Cocos nucifera (assembly GCA_006176705.1). Classification (NCBI taxonomy): domain Eukaryota; kingdom Viridiplantae; phylum Streptophyta; class Magnoliopsida; order Arecales; family Arecaceae; genus Cocos; species Cocos nucifera. Next base: position 17,561 of record QRFJ01006739.1, on the reverse strand, counting down.
TTCTCATCTTCTTTGAGTTGGGCGCAGGGTCTTATTTATAGACTAAGCTGTGATCCAACTCCTCTTCTTCCCAACCAATCACAACTCTTTGTGAAATCAGATCTAAATCTGATTGGTGGGAATAGAGTCCCCTGGATTCCTCCTTAGAGGGTGCCTAAGACCAGTCAAAGTTGGTTCTTAGGAGAACTCTAATTGGAATCCAAAAAGGAGATGGAGTCCCTGTCCAACAGGGACTCCTAGGCGCCTCCAACTTGGGCACACGCCAAGGGTGGCGTGCGCCCTCTTCCTTGCCAGGTTCTGGTAGGGGGACAGGCCCCCACCAGCTCTCCAATAGGTGCATGACATGTGGTCAAAAGTCAAAGTGTCAATGGTCAGCATTTGACCAGTCAAAGGTAGACTTTTGACCAAAGTCAAAGAACAAGAAATGGCAGGTGACCAAAAATGGCAGGTAATGTCTTACAAAATAAGACAACCTTTTCTGACTTGGACAACCTCCAGTCAGACCATATGAAGGCCTCTGATTGAGCACAAACTCCTTTGGCTCAGATCAGGACAACTTATTTATGATAGTAAAAGAAGAACGTTAGGTTCAATCGAGTGCTAGCACGATTTCCTTGAACCTAATTGAATCTCATTCAGATCAATTGAACTAGATCAGTTCAATTGATGATCACCAGATTCAAACCCTTGTTTGTGTGACCCAGTTAGGTTCAGTTCTGTATGGTAATGGGATATGTCATGATCTCTATCATCGACATCATCGAAACTCCTTTCGATGGATCAGAACTCTTCTGATTCGAACAGCTAGAATGATCGATCATCTAAATCATTCTAATTGCTCCCAAAATCCACCAGTGACACCTAGCAGTATATGGTGGCAACCCATCAGAGCTGAATGCGAACCTCTTGGTGCAGCTACCTGTGTGATTAAGTTCTTCTATCTTGAGCCCCGATCAGATTAGGGTTAAGGTAAACTCGTCAAACCCTAGTCTCTGTCATATGATGTAATCATTCGATTCAAGTCCAATGTGAAAATCTAAATAGAAACTCTTTCTATTATTTCACTCTACCATGGCCATGGACTTCTGGACTTGATTCTCATGATTATCATAGGGCTGCTCCTCTACCACCGAGGTAGATAGATTCCATCTTGATGCATCCAGTTCCTACAATGAACATGCTATAGCCAACATACACCTCAGGGTTCCATATGGCTAGGAGACCGAGTAATGGTGTAGTCAAACTATAACACCCTCAAGGTGAACTGCCGATGCACCTCAGGTCAAAGAACCAGACACACTACTGCAGCATCGAGTCAGTCATTGACGAGAAGGTAGACTCCCTAATGACTACTCGAGGTGGTCACGCTCAGTGCCCTCATTCTCTAACGAGTACCTGTACTCTCGCTCCGGTGTCTCCACACCATAGACTTAAGACTCATCTACTAAAGAGAAGCGATTGTACACCAACCTTCCGGATCAATCACCATCCTCGTGATGATCCTATGGTCGGGAGCATTTTATGAGTTAACAATGATTATTCATGTCTTAAATTTTCAACTCTTGAAAATATAAATTATCATTATCATTAACTCAAAGGATGTATCACAGGCACTAAATGCACATATGTGATAGAAAATAACCCATTTTATTGATATTAGTCAAAATTATAATTTTGCCCTTAGAAGTGTATTACAAGTGTCAGCCAATTCTAGCTTCTAGGGCACATATATCTAACACCACCACCCCAGGCTCTGGATGAGACTTATTTTGTAGGTCACCAACAACAACCTCATCTCCTCCGACTCCTGCACTTCTCTAACGGCAACCAGATTTTGCACCAACACTAGTCTTACTAGGATTTCATATTTAACATGGTCAAATATGATTTCTCAAACCAAATCAAACTAGAAGTAACTCAACCCAATTAAATTAGATCCTAATCTAATTAAAAAATTAATTAAATTAAATTAAATTAAATTTTAATTTAATTTTTTAATTAAATTAAAAAATTGGATTGATCCAAGTTCTAGTTGAACTAGGACTAGTTTTTTCTTGCACTTGGCTTATCCAATAAACCAATTAAATTTAATCCAATCAAGTCCAAACTAAATTTAATTAAATTATATTTAATTAAACTTAATCTCAACTCTTTGACTTAATCAAATCAAGCTAATTAGCAATCAAATTGCTAATCGATCCTCCTACAAAACTTGCACTAGGTTAAACATCAATCGTATTGATCGTTTAACCTTAGAACAATTTTCAATCATGGATCAACCATCCAATCGAATCATGAACTCTAATGTGTGTAACCCCATAGGTTCAAATCTAAATTGATAGCATGAAAATAAATTCTTATACTAGTTGAAGTGACCATCTAGCAATGGTACCTAACAATTGGATAGGTCGAATGTATGGAACAACATCCTTAGAACCCATGCGGATATAATTTTCATATAATTCATTTTCTTGACCAAAATGTTCATAGGATACCTTAGAGTTAAACTATCAACTTTGATCAGGCTGTCCACATTGTATTTCAAAATATCAAATCCATCTCATGAATTATCCTAGCTAAGATTTTGCTATATTGAAATATAGTGATACATTCTTCTCCAACTCTTGGAGTGGTCAATTTCATTTTAATCATACACCAACTTCGTAAGTACTTGACTATGTCTAGAAGCCTTCCGTTACTAAATTAAAAATTTAGGTAGCCCAGTACTAAAGCACAGTAAGTTGCTTGCAAGCCACTGAGGTGATCTTAGATCTAAGGGACACTTATATCTATATTCCATCAGAGACATTCAATGACAATGTACCCCTACATCTCACCTATATGCCATACCAATATCTCTACACTCCTTGGTTAAGAGGACAACCAACCTATATGGCATAAATGATCTATGCTCGATAGACACTGTCATCCTTATTAACAATTAATTATTTGGTCATGAACAGTTTTAAGGACTAATCGATAAATCCTCTTCTGATCGAACCTAAATAGTCCTAAAAACTTTATCACAATAATGGAGTTCATTAGAAGATAAAAACTTATGATGAAAAATATCAAAAAAATATATTTTATTAATTAATAAATTAATTATAATTACAATATAACTCAATCGTCAATAGACTGATGATTGGCTTTGGAACATATTTTCTAATATCATCTTTCTTGAAAAATAGTTTATTCAAGATGGTGGCATTGGAAGATAGATTAGGCTCAAGAAGAAGGTCTTCGATGAGTAACAAGCAAAGGAACCTAAGAAACCAAGTCAATTAGAGCCAGTCCAAACACAAACTCCTCCACCTCGTGGATCAGGTAGAATTTTTCATCCTTTTGAGAGATACTTAGGTACAATTTTAGAAAATATAGAACAAATGTTCCTCATGAAAAATGGGGTTTATGGTGATGATCCCATGACCTATGATGAGGCGATATCAAATATCAACTCCAAGAAATGGTTGGACGCTATGAGGTCAAAAATTGACTTGATGCGCTCAAACCAAATCTTGATCTTGGTAGATCCACCTAAAGATATCATACCTATTAGGTGTAAATAGATCTTCAAGAGAAAAATAGGTGTAGATGAAAATATAGAGACATTCAAAGCTAGGCTCATAGTGAAAGGGTATAGTTAGCATAAAGGCATTGACTATCAGAAGATCTTTTTGCCAGTAGCCATGGTAAAATCAATCTGCACACTACTTGTTGTTACAGCCTATTTTGATTATGAAATATGGTAGATGGACGTAACAATGATATTCATAAATGGATATCTTGAGACAAATATCTATATGGAATAGCCGCTTGGTTTCACATCTAATGATAATGATCACAAGGTTTGTAAGTAGCGAAGTCCATATATGGACTCAAGCAAGCATCTCAGAGTTCGAATGCTCATTTTAATGATATGATCAAATCATTTGATTTCATTAAATATGAGAAATTGTGTGTATTTAAAAGGATAGTAGGAGTATTGTTATCTTCCTCGTACTGTACGTGGATGACATCCTCCTGACTAGAAATGATATTTTCATGTTTACATCTATCAAAATATGGTAGTCGAAAGGGTTCTCTATAAAAGACCTAGGAAAAGCATCTTTTATATTAAAAATTAAGGTCTGTAGGGATAGACCGAATAGGATGCTAGGTCTATCATAGAAGATGTATATAGAAAAAGTGCTGAAAAAGTTTAGCATAGAAAACTCCAAGAGGAAATTGGTGCCCTTCAGACATGGTATTCATTTCTCCAAGAAGATGTGTTCCAACACACCTGAGGAGATTGAACGCATAAGCAAAATCCCTTATGCTTCGACAATAGGGAGCCTCATGTATGCCATGGTATGTACTCAACCTGATATTACATATGCTGTAAGTGTCACGAGTAGATATCAATTGAATCTAAGCAAAGAGCACTGGACTTCTATAAAATATATTCTTAAGTACTTGAGAAGAACTAAGGATATGTTTCTAGTCTTTGATAATAGAGAACTCCAGGTATAAGGATATACAAACTCAAACTTTATGTCTGATATAGATGATCAAAAGTCGATATCTGGAAGTCTATTTGTATGTAATGATGGTGCTGTAAGCAAGAAGAGTTTCAAGCACACTATGATACTAGATTTCATCATAGAAGCAGAATATATTGCTTCATCAAAAGCTATGAAGGAGGCATTCTGGTACAAAAAATTTGTCATAGAGCTCAGAGTGATGCCATTGGATGCCATTCCTCTGTACTATGACAACAATGATGCCATAGTCCTAGCTAAGAAGCTGAGATCTCATCAAAAGTCAAAGCATATCGAGTGACGATATCATCTCATCCGTGATTACCTCGAGAAGTGTTATATCTTAATGAAGAGAGTCGACACTACAGACAATGCGGCTGACCCACTTACGAAGCTGTTGAGCTAGTAAAAGATCGAAGCCCACCTTAAGAAGAAGGGACATAAATTTGTAGCCAATTCATTTTAGGTCAAGTGGGAGTTTTTTAAATATGTGCCCTAGAAGCTAGATTGAATGACACTTGTAATACACTTTCTTGGGATATTTTTATAATTTTGACTATAAATTAATTAAAAATTTATTTTCTATCATATTATGTATTTAAAGTATCTATGGTACATCCTTTGAGTTAATAGATATGATAAATGCATATTTTTAAGAATTAAAAATTTAAGACGTGTTGTCATAATTAACTTATAAACTATTTTTGATCGTAGGATCATCACGAGGATGGTGATCAATCTGAAAGATCGATGTATGATCACTTTCTTAAGATGGATGAGTCTTAAGTCTATGGTGTGAAGATACTAGAATGAGAGTATAGGTACTCTTTAGAGAATGAAGGCACTGAATGTGACCACCTCGAGCAATCATAAGGGTCTACCTTCTCATCAATGACTAAGCTTGATGCTGCAGTTGTGTGTTTGATTCTTTGATCTGAGGTGAATTGATAGTTCATTTTTAGTATGTTAGAGTTTTATTGTACCATAACTTGGTCTCCTAGCTATTCGAAATCCTAAGGTATATGTTGGCTATAGCATATTCATTGTAGGGACTAATTCGCACCAAGATGAAATCTATCATTCTCGTTAGAGGAGTATGATGATCATAAGATCAAGTCCTTAAGCCCATGGCCATGATAGTGTGATGTAATAGAAAAAAATTTTCTATTAGGGTTTCACATCGGACTCAGATTGAATGATTCAATCATATGATGGGGTGTTGGGTTTGACCAGTTCACCTTAACCCTAATCCTGTCGAGGCTCATGATAGAAGAATCCTATTGACCCTAGATTGATTTTGATGATAACAAAAGCATTTGAGCATAGTTTATTAAATTTCTAATGTTATTTGTGAGGATGTGTAGTTGTAAATTTTAAGAGCCACAAACTTTAAGTATTTCCATTCATCTAAATGAAGATTCATTACTCAAAATTTTAGAGAAGATATTTTAGATTGGATATATCTTTCAAGAGATTTTAATTAAGGTTAAATCAAGACAAAATGGTAAGTCTAGCCTACAAAGAAATTTAGAGAAGAACGGATCACAAATGATCTTTGGCATGCATGGCACGCAAACTAGGTCGACCTAGTCTCAGTAGAAGAAAAAGATAGAAAGGATAGAAAGCAAAATTTTTCATGATCCAAGGGACTGAGCCAATCTAGTTTACAACTAAGCCAACCCAGTGACAACCAAGTCGACCCAGTCAGAAAAGTAGCCATCCTAGTCTCAGAAAAAAAAAGTAGGTGTTTTGGAATCTTTGAGACTAAGCCGACCTAGCTAAAAATTGAGCTGACCCAGTCTGAACTGAGCCAACCAAATTAAAAACTAAGCCAGTCTAATGTCTGTAACTGCTAGTTTTTAGTTTTGTAGCTTTTTCACTTTACATGCCTTCCAACGGCTATTTTCGATCTTCCAATGGGTAGATCACTTCTAGAAGCCCTCCTTGTTTACTTGTAATGGTGAAAAATCTTAGAGACACTTAAGGAAATTATTGGTGTAGAATCTGGTTGACGTCCGATCAAGCTAGAGTTAGGAAAGAAGAGGTCACCATCGGTGATCTACAAAATAAAATTTCATCCAGAGTCGGTGGTGGTGGCTTCGAAAGGACCCTCGAACGATCGAGTCAGCTCTTCTGGCCAACAGAAATGGAGTGCTCAGGCAAGAATTCAGCAGAGTTTTAGGAAGAAGAAGAGAGCTTAGAAAAAACATATCTAGAGGATCTGTTTTATAGATGGAGCCTATAACAGACTGATAGTGATGGTCATAATCATCCGGTAGTGGGCTACTCGGGGCCACATGGAGTTTGTTACGGAGAGTGGTGTCCATTGCCATGATGTGGCCATTCGTTGAGATTAAATAGTCGAAGTTTGGAGCAAGCAGGTATTGGTTGGTAAAGAGCTTTGACATACATCAATTCTAGAGGAGTTTGGACTCCTAAAGGAAATATGGCTAGAGGGGATTATTCGGAAGGAATGCTAGCTAAAATCTGAAAGTAATTCATTGAAGGAATCCGACTAAAGGAGAGGTCCGAAAGAAGTTCGGCTCCTGAAGAAATTTGACTGAAGGAGAGGTCTGAAAGGAGTTCGACTCCTAGAGGAATCTAATTGAAGAAAAAATTTATATGGAGTTTGACTCCTGGAGGAACTTGATTGAAGGAGAAGTCTGAAATGAGTTCGGCTCCTGGAGGCACTGGACTGAAGGAGAAATCCAGGAGTTTGGCTCTTGGAGGAATTTGAATGAAAGAGAAATCTGGGAGGAGTTTGGCTCTTATAGGAATCTAACTAAAGGAGAGGTCCAGAAGGAGTTTGGCTCCTATAGAGATCTGACTGAAGAAGAGATTTGGAAGGGGTTCGACTCCTGGAGGAACTTGACTGAAGGATAAATCCATAAGAAGTTTGGCTCTTAGAGGTGTCTGATGAAGGAGATGTTTGGAGGGAGTTCAACTCCTGGAGGAGAAGTTTGTAAGGAGTTCGACCACTAGAGGGGCCCGACTGATGAAGAAGTAATTCGGAAGGAGTTTGGTTGAAGTTCGAAAGGAGTTCAGCTGGGGTTTGACCGTTGGAGGGAGAATTCTTGATTGAAGCTCTTTCGTGATTACTAGTTGCATTAGGCTAAGCATTAGACTGAAATTGTTAGATATATGTGCCCTAGAAGCCAGAATTGGCTGACACTTGTAATACACTTCTAGGGGCAAAATTGTAATTTTGACTATAATTAATGAAATGGGTCATTTTCTATCACACATGTGTATTTAGTGTCTGTGATACATCCTTTGAGTTAATGGTAATGATAATTCATATTTTCAAGAGTTGAAAATTTAAGACATGAATAATCATTATTAACTCATAAACAGCTCCCGACCATAGGATCATCACGAGGATGGTGATTGATCCGGAAGGTTGGTGTACGATCGCTTCTCTTTAGTAGATGAGTCTTGAGTCTACGGTGTGGAGACACCAGAGCGAGAGTACAGGTACTCGTTAGAGAACGAGGGCACTGAGCGTGACCACCTCGAGTAGTCATTAGGAAGTCTACCTTCTCGTCAATGACTGACTCGATGCTGCAGTAGTGTGTCTGGTTCTTTGACCTAAGATGCATCGGCAGTTCACCTTGAGGGTGTTATAGTTTGACTACACCATTACTCGGTCTCCTAGCCATATGGAACCCTGAGGTGTATGTTGGCTATGACATGTTCATTGTAGGAACTGGATTGCATCAAGATGGGATCTATCTACCTCGGTGGTAGAGGAGTAGCCCTATGATGATCATGAGAATCAAGTCCTGAAGCCCATGGCCATGGCAGAGTGAAATAATAGAAAGAGTTTCTATTTAGATTTTCACATTGGACTCGAATCGAATGATTACATCATATGACAGAGACTAGGGTTTGACGAGTTCACCTTAACCCTAATCTGATCGGGGCTCAAGATAGAAGAACTTAATCACACAGGTAGCTGCACCAAGAGGTTCGCATTCAGCTCTGATGGGTTGCCACCATATACTGCTAGGTGTCACTGGTGGATTTTGGGAGCAATTAGAATGATTTAGATGATCGATCATTCTAGCTGTTCGAATCAGAAGAGTTCTGATCCATCGAAAGGAGTTTCGATGATGTCTATGATAGAGATCATGACATATCCCATTACCATACAGAACTGAACCTAACTGGGTCACACAAACAAGGGTTTGAATCTGGTGATCATCAATTGAACTCATCTAGTTCAATTGATCTGAATGAGATTCAATTAGGTTCAAGGAAATCGTGCTAGCACTCGATTGAACCTAACGTTCTTCTTTTACTATCATAAATAAGTTGTCCTGACTGAGCCAAAGGAGTTTGTGCTCAATCAGAGGCCTTCATATGGTCTGACTGGAGGTTGTCCAAGTCAGAATAGGTTGTCTTATTTGTAAGACATTACCTGCCATTTTTGGTCACCTGCCATTTCTTGTTCTTTGACTTTGGTCAAAAGTCTACCTTTGACTGGTCAAACGTTGACCATTCACCCTTTGACTTTTGACCACATGTCATGCACCTATTGGAGAGCTGGTGGGGGCTTGTCCCCCTGCCAGAACCTGGCAAGGAGAAGGGCGCACGCCAAGGGTGGCGTGAGCCCAAGTAGGAGGCGCCTAGGAGTCCTTGTTGGACAAGGACTCCACCTCCCTTTTGGATTCCAATCAGAGTTCTACTAAGAATCCAGTTTGACTGGTCTTAGGCACCCTCTAAGGAGGAATCCAGGGGTCTCTTTTTCAACCAATCAGATTTAGATCTGATTTCACAAAGGGTTGTGATTGGTTGAGAGGAAGAGGAGTTGGATCACAAGAGGTCTATAAATAAGACCCTGCGCCCAACCCTAATCCTAAGTGAATTCAATGAGATTTCTCATGCCCCAAGGCTGCCTCTCCCCTCCTTCTCCATGCCATAGTCTCTTCTCCCCTTGCTCTCCACGTCCAAAAGTGTTTTGGATTTAGTTTGGTGCGATTCAGATCAAGGAAAGGCGATCAAAAGCAAGAAGGCTGCGCTGCTGCAAAAGGACGACTATAGATCTTCAAAATAGTTTTGAAGATCCTCCAAATCAGATCTAGATCTGATTTTTGGAGGTGTGATAGAGAAGAAGAGGTTCTCCAGATCCAACCCGAGTGGATACCGGTAGAGGCCAGGCGCTTGCGTGGCTAAGATCCAGAGCCTTCCGCTGCAATCAGGATCATCTACAGGGTAATAGGATTACCTAAATCAGGTAAATTGAATTTGATTTAATTTATCTTATTTTATTTTATTTATTAAAATAATAAGAATCAGATCTGAAACATATCAAGATCTGATTGAGATCAAGAGAAAATTTTTGAAATATATCTCTTGATCTAATCAGATCTAGACGAACCTGGACCGGGAAATCAGGATTTCCCTTCAGAACTTTGATGGAAGCAAGATTTATCTCCAACAATAGTCCTCCCACTCTCAAGTTCGAAATTCGAAGGAAGAAAATACAAAAGTGGCGACTGCCAAAGTCCTTTTTCGGGCTCTACATCCATTGAGGTTGATGCTCGGTGGGAGATCTTATCTCCAACCGAGGTTGAAGTTGAAGTTGAAGCTCGAGGGAGATCTTATCTTCAGCTGAGGTTGAAGGAGATCTTATCTTCTGTTGACGTAGAAGCTTAGGAGAGATCTTATCTTCAGTCATGGTTGAAGTTGAAGTTGAAGCTCGAAAAAGATCTTATCTCCAACCGACATTGAAGTTGAAGTTGAAGCTTGGGGGAGATCTTATCTCCAATCGAGGTTGAAGGAGATCTTACCTCTTGTTGACATAGACGTTGAAGCTCGAGAGAGATCTTATCTCCAGCCAAGATTGAAGGTGATCTTATCTCCTATTGACGTAGAAGCCCGGAGGAGATCTTATCTCCAATCGAGGTTTGAAGGAGATCTTATCTCCTATTAACGTAAACGTTGAAACTTGGAGGAGATCTTATCTCGAGCCATGATTGAAGAAGATCTTATCTTCTATTGATATAGACGTTGAAGCTCGGGGGAGATATTATCTCCAATCGAGGTTGAAGGAGATCTTATCTTCTATTGATGTAGAAGCTTAGGAAAGATCTTATCTCCAGTCGAGGTTGGTGGAAATCTTATCTCCTGTTGATGTAAATATTGAAGCTCGAGGGAGATCTTATCTCTAGCTGAAGTTGAAGGAGATCTTATCCCCTGTTGACATAGTCGTTGAAGCTCAGGGGAGATCATATCTCCAGCTGAGGTTGAAGGAGATCTTATCTCCTGTTGACATAGAAGCTCGGAAAAGATCTTATCTTCAACCGAGGTTGAAGGAGATCTTATCTCCTATTGACATAGAAACTCGGAGGAGATCTTATCTCCAACCGAGGTTGAAGGACTTTGACTTATTCATGTTAGGATGAGGTTCTCCTCCTATTCCTAACATGGCCACTATTGATTGCTTCTTTCCTATCATCACATAGTTTTTGCACCAAGAAACAATAATATTGAAATGAAGGAGTTTTATTGAAGAAAAATTACTGATAGTACATCCTCAGATTTTCTGAATTTCAAGGTCGTGGGAGCGTTCTTCCTCTGAGCTCCTTTAGATGATAACTTTTGGACTGGATGACCTCCTCTATTTCATATGAGCCTTCCCAATTAAGGGCAAGCTTCTTCTAGCTCTAAGGCTGAGAGATGGCAGCTCGCCGAAGTACTAAGCCCCCTAGAGATAGTGTCGATGATGTCGAGAGGCAGCAGATCTCCTTGTTGTTCCTTCCTCGTTGTTGGTTCTAGCTGTGGCAGCACCCTTGATCGATCTACTCTTGCTTTAGGCCAGTGTTTGAGGAATCAACCCAACCGACCTCTCCTGATGAGCTCCTTGATTTCATCTTAAAGCTGAATGAATTCTTCAATGTCGTAGCCGTGGTCACGATGGTAGAGGGAGTACTTGCTTTGATTGTGCTTGATTCGGGGAGATCGTAATTCTTCTGATTTTGGTAGCTGATTCTTGATTTCCATCGAAACTTGAGCTTTAGGAGCATTAACGAGGGCATAGTTGTGGAACTTTCTACGGAGAGAACATCTTCATGCCCTTCTGTCGAGGCTTCTTTGATGATGAGCTTGAAGAAGAGTTTGGGCTCACTTGCGCTCGGGAGGGATCCGTGAGTGTGGACGAACTTCATTCAGCCCTCCATCAATGGTGGGTCTATGCCACTCTCCTGTAGCTTCCTCATCCTTCAACTTGAAGGCTTCTTCTACTCGAGCATGTCCCTCAGCCTGAGCTAGCAGATTGGCAAATTTCCTAGGATACTTCTTCTCTAGGGAGAATAGTAAATCATTTTTTTAAAAGCTACCCTTGAGTGCGGCCATCGCAACTGACTGGTCTAGGTTTCGGACCTCCAATGCACCAGCATTAAATCAGGTGACATAAGCCCAGATGGATTCCTCCACCTTCTGCTTGATGTTCATCAAGAAATTTGAACCTCGGTGGGGATGCCGACTGCTAACAAAATGAGCCACAAACTGATGGCTCATCTGATCAAAAAAGAAGATCATACCCAACTTCAATGCCGAGTACCAGTTTCTTGCTGCTTTCTTTATGGTAGATGGGAACGCTTGACATAATATGACGTCTGCTGTGCCATGGAGCAGCATGATGGCCTGGAAGTCATTCAGGTGATCAACCAGATCAGAGGTTCCATCGTAGCTTTCAAATTGGAGGAGCTTGAAGCTCGGCAGAATGGGATCTTGCATAATTCGAGAAGAGAAAGGAGGATCGGTGCAGACATCATCATGTGAACCAGGGCAGTGTGGCAGAGTTCCTTAATCAGCCGATCCATCTCCCATAATTTTTGATCGAGGATGTCATCTCGATCGTAGATCTTGGAAGGCTTCTGACAGTGGATGGGTAAGGTCCCTTTTGGTGAAGAATTATGATCCGAGCAAGAATCCTCTACTCTTTATTTCTTCTTTCTAAGGGCGATGGGTATGCTAGCCCAAGTGCTCCTTCTTGAGGTCAGTTTCTGACATTCTGATGGCGGGTTTTTTGGCAAAATCATCATCGGAGGCTGCCGCATGGCCAGCACCATCTCAGTGAGGCTCTGAATCTACTGCATCAGTAGGTTGAATTGCTTCGGGTCTACCATGACCGTCGGTGGAGGACGAGGTTGAAGTATCGACGAAGGAGCAGGGACAGATGGATCTGGCTCAGATCTGATGGTAGAAGTGGTAGATCTCTGGATAGTCGTCCTCTTTGGAGGCATTTCTCGAGATTGAGAAAGAGGATGGAGATGAATCTTGAATAAGAAGATTCATAGGATCGACTAAGCACTCCTTTAAGAATAAGAGTACCTCAGAAATAGAGGGGCCCTTCCTCCAGTACCAATTTTGTTAGTACAGAATCTGATTGACGTCGGATCGAGCTAGAATTCAAGAAGAAGAGGTCATTGCCAGTGATCTATGAAACAAAGTTTCATCCGGAGTCAGTGGTGGTGGCTTCGGAAGGACCCTCCGATGATCAAGTCAGCTCTTCTGACCAACAAAAATAGAGTGCTCAGGCAAGAATTCAACAAAGTTTTGGTAAGAAGAGGAGGCTTAGAGAAAATATATTTGGAGGGTCCCTTTATAGATGGATCCTGTAACAGACTGATAGTGATGGTCGTAACCATCTAGTAGTGGGCCGCTTGGGGCCACGTAGAGTTTGTTATGGAGAGTGGTGTCTGTTGCCATGATGTGGCCATTTGTTGAGATTTAATAGTCGAATTTTGGTGGAAGCAGGCATTGGTCAGTGTAGAGCTTTGACATACATCAATTCTAGAAGAGTTCGGACTACTAAAGAAAATATGGCTAGAGAGGATCATCCGAGAGGAATGCTAGCTGAAATATGGAAGTAATCCGCTGAAGGAATCTGACTAAAGGAGAGGTCTGGAAGGAGTTTGGCTCTTGAAGGAATCCAACTGAAGGAGAGGTCTAGAAGGAGTTTGGCTCCTGGAGGAATCCAACTGAAGGAGAAATCCATATGGAGTTTGGCTCCTAGAGAAACTTGACTGAAGAAAAAGTCCAAAAGGAGTTCAGCTCCTGGAGGTACTGGACTGAAGGAGAAATCTAGAAAGAGTTTGGCTCCTGAAAGAATCTGAATGAAGAAAAAATCTAGGAGGAATTTGGCTCCTATAGGAACCCGATTGAAGCAAAGGTCCAAAAGAAGTTTGGCTCCTATAGAAATCCGACTGAATGAGAGATCTGGAAGGGGTTCAACTTCTAGAGGAACTTGACTGAAGGAGAAATCCATAAGGAGTTCAGCTCCTAAAGGAGTCCGACTGAAGGAGAAGTTCGAAGGAAGTCCGACTGAAGGAGAAATTCGAAGGAAGTTCGACTCATGGAGGAGAAGTCTGAAAGGAGTTCGACCGTTGGAGGGGCCTAACTGATGAAGAAGTAATCCGGAAGGAGTTCGGTTGAAGTTCGAAAGAAGTTCGGCCAGGGTTCGATCATTGGAGGAAGAATTTTTGATTGAAGTACTTCCATGATTATCGATTGCATTAGGCTAAGCATTAGACTAGACTTCGGTAGGAGTGGAATTTATCCCCAATAGAAACATTTGGAACAAAAGAACCAACTTTTGAACCTACAAGAGAGAGCTTCCAAGTAGATTTTTAGTTTTTCAAGTATGTGAGCCAAATAGTGAAAAGAAAGAAGTATTTCTTAGAGTTTTCTTTATCCTTCCAACATCCTCAATCAAAGAGAAGTCAGGCTATCACATTGCAGATCAATTCCTACTTCTTTCACGCACTCAAAGAGAAGAAATCAAGCTTACAAGCCAAGCTCTTTGATTTTCTTCTCTCAAGCTTCAAAGAGTTTGCTTTTATTTTATTTATTATATTTATTTTATTTATTATATTTTTCATCTTCATTTCAAGTTTCTTGGGATGAGATACTTGAGTTGGTCCAAGTCTTGAGTTGGACATTGTATGGTTTGATTAGTGACCTAAAGTGAAAATCAATCAAGATTGATTGTTAGCCCTGAAAGATAATCATTATATGGTTGTAGTTGGTGAGGTAAGGTCAAAACCAACTGGGTTAGATTCTGAGCCCAAGTAAAATAATCGAACTGTAATCAAGCTAAGTGATTATAGTTGAATTCCTAAGTGGTTTACTTAGAGAGTGGACGTACGTACTGAGTTTGGTGCCAAACCACTATAAAATTATTATGTTTGTGATTGTGTATTTCTGTCTTATTACTTTCAATTACTGCACATTACATAGCTTATTTAATTTGACACTTAATTAGCTTAATCTACTTACATCTTAAGCTTAAAAATTTAAAATACCCAATTCACCCCCCTCTTGGGAAGCCATCCTTGGGCAACAAATGGTATCAGTGCAGGAGCTCTAATATTAGTTATTGATCAAACTATCAAAGAGCTAAAGAGTAAATGGCAACCCCAATTGGGACTCCATTGGTTGAGGGGCAATCAACCAATAGAACCCCGCTATTCAATGGAACTAACTATACCTATTGAAAAGCATGAATGAGAATATTCATCCAGGCATAAGATTATGAAATGTAGAATGTCATAATATTAGGACCTCACACACCTATAATCATGGTTGATGAAGTATCCATCCCAAAATCTGAAAAAGATTGTGATAAACATGACAAGATGAAAGCTCAACCTAGTGCCAAAGCAGTGAATGTTTTATATTGTGCTTTGGATGCTAATGAGTTCAATAGAATATCAACATGTTCATTAGCCAAAGAAATTTGGAATAGACTTGAAGTCATCCATGAGGATACTAATCAAGTCAAAAAATCAAAGATAAATATGTTGGTACATAAGTATGAGTTATTTAAAATGGAACCACATGAAACCATAACCGAAATGTTCACTAGATTCACTGATATTCTAAATGATTTGAAAAGTCTTGGAAGAGATTATACTAATAGCGATGTTGTGCATAAAATTCTTAGATCTTTGCCAAAATATTGGGAGCCAAAGATGACTGTTATTCAAGAGGTGAAAGATTTAAACACTCTTGCATTGGAGGAGTTAATTGTGTCACTCATGACCTATGAGCTAAACATGAACCAAAGACAAGAAGAGGAAGTGAAGAAAAAGAAGAGCATAGCACTCAAAGCTGCTACCATGTATGAAGAGGAAAGCAACTCCGAAGAAAACTTGAAGGATGATGAAGAAATAGCACTAATTACTAGACGGTTCAAGAAATTCATGAAAAGAAGGAAGAATTTTGAACTAAGAAAAAAAATTTCAGCAAGGACGAAGGTAGCAAAGAAAGAGAAAGAGAAAAAAGTAAAGATCAAATCACTTGTTATGAATGTAAGAAGTCCGGACATTTTTGAATGGATTGTCCATTATTAAAGAAGAGCTCAAAGAAATCAAGAAAGAAAGTATTAAAAGCAACATGGAGCAATGATGAAGATTCATCTTCAAGTGAAGAAGAATGTCTAAGAGAAGAAAAAGCCAATATTTATCTTATGGCATTAGTAGATGAGGTAAACAATGATTCAATTTCTGAATTTGCATTTGAGGAATTGTATGAAGCTTTTAATGATTTACTTTTTGATTTTAAAAAGCTATCTCATAAGAATAAGAAACTAAGGAAAGAGAATCAATCCTTAAAAATAGATAAAGCTTAAATAGAAGAAAATAGGAAGGAAATACAAAGCAATCTAAATGAATCAAATGAAAAGATTGTATTCTTACAAGATGAAGTGGTAAGATTAAGATCCATAGTAGATAGATATATGCTAAGCTCTTAAAATCTACAAACTATAATTGAAAATCAAAAAATAATCTTTGATAAGGCCAATATAGGGTATGATCCATTAAGAAAGCAAAAATCACTAAAGAATGTATATGCAAAATCTCACAATTATGGTAGAAGCATCAATGTTATAAATGTAATAAAATTGGACATAAATTTATTGAATGCAAAATCTTCAATTCAAGCAAATAAAAAATAAAACAAGTTTAGATTCCAAAAGGAACCATTTATGCTAACCCCAAAGGACCCAAGTTAGCTTGGGTACCTAAGTTCACTTGATTGCTTGTGTAGGTATACTTGGCATTCGTAAAAGCTAAAAGAAGGTGGTACCTTGATAGCGGATGCTCTAGGCATATGATGGAAGATGAATCATAATTTATCTCTCTTAAAGCTAAGAATGGAGATGTTGTAACATTTGGAGACAACGGTAAAGAAAAAATCATTGGTCTCGGTAATATATTGGTAACACCTTCTATGAGCATAGAAAATATTTTATATGTTAAAGGACTAATACATAACTTAGTTAGTATAAGCCAACTTTATGATAAGGATTTTAATATTTTATTCAAATCATCTCATTGCATTGTAACTAGTTCTTTAGATGAAAGCATCAAATTCATATGAAAAAGACATGAAAATGTTTACATTGTTGATCTTGATGAACTTAAAAATGACAATATTGAATGTCTTATTGCTATGAATGCTAAACTAAATGAATCAAGTTGGATTTGGCATAATAGATTAGGTCATGCAAGTATGGACTCACTAGCAAGATTAATTAAACTTGATTTAGAAAGGATTGTCCAAAATAAATTTTGAAAAGACAAAAATTTGCAAAGCATGCCAACTTGAAAACAAACAAAATCCTCTTTTAAATTAAAAAATATTGTTTCAACTACTAGGCCTCTAGAACTACTTCATATGGATTTGTTTGGACCTATCTTAACTATTAGTCTTGGAGAAAAAAAATATTGCTTCGTTATAATAGATGATTTTTCGAGATATACATGGATTTTATTTTTATCACATAAAGATAGTGCTTTTCATATGTTTGTTGATCTATTTAATAAAATAATAAAAAAAATATATAATATTTTATGTATAAGAAGTGATCACGTCACAAAATTTGAAAATCATAAATTTTAAAATTTTTGTTCTAAAAATATAATCAATCATAACTTTTCAACACCTAGGACACCCTAATAAAATAGTATGATAAAAAGAAAGAATAGAACATTGATTGAAATGGCACAAACCATGCTTTGTAAAGCAATT
>QRFJ01006738.1:0-22177 GCA_006176705.1 Cocos nucifera | reverse complement strand
AAAAGGCCGATGGCAAAGGAAAGTGTTTCCATTGCAACAGCGACGGCCATTGGAAGCGGAACTGCCCTACTTACCTGGCCACCCTGAAGAACAAGAAGGAAGGTCCTTCTGGAGGTATGCTCGTTATTGAGTCTAACCTTACGGTTTCTTCTGCATCCAGTTGGGTGCTTGACTCTGGTTCTAGTGCTCATCTGTGCACTTCTATGCAGGGTCTTGAGGATAGCAGGAGGCTGAGGGATGGAGACATGATCCTACGCATCGGTAATGGAGCAAGAGTTGCTGCAGTAGCCGTGGGAACATACCCTCTTCGATTACCATCTGGTTTAGACTTAGTTTTAAAAGACTGTTATTATGTGCCTGCAGCTAGCAGGAATTTGATTTCTGTTTCATGCTTAGCACAAGAAGGTTATGTGATCACCTTCTTTAAGGACCATTGTAACATTCTTTATGAAAGAAATAAAATTGCAAATGGTTTCCTTATTAATGGTCTTTATCAGCTACATATTGATGTACCTGTTTTAACTATCGAGCAAAACGTGAATGCCAAACGACCTAGGGATAGTCCAAACGACAGATATCTATGGCACCTGAGATTAGGTCATATAGCAGAAGATAGGATCAACAAATTGGAGAAAAATGGGCTATTGAGTCCATTGACTTTTGAGTCATATCCAACTTGTGAATCTTGTCTTCAAGGCAAAATGACTAAACTCCCTTTTGTTGGACATGGGGAGAGGGCCACAGATCTCCTTGCCCTAGTACATACTGATGTGTGCGGCCCATTTGATGTGCCGGCTAGAGGCAATTTTGTCTACTTCATTACCTTTACCGATGATCTGTCTAGGTATGGGTATGTGTATCTTATGAGACACAAGTCTGAAGCTTTTGAAAAGTTCAAAGAATTCAGACATGAAGTAGAAAAACAAACTGGAAAAACCCATTAAGGTTCTTCGATCAGATCGAGGAGGTGAATACCTTAGCCGGGAATTCCTAGACTATCTTAAGGAAAATGGCATAGTCTCTCAATGGACTCCACCAGGAACACCTCAACTCAACGGGGTTTCAGAACGGAGAAATCGGACTCTATTGGATATGGTTCGATCCATGATGAGCTTCACAGACCTCCCTGATTTTCTTTGGGGACATTCATTATTAACTTCAATCTATCTACTGAATAGGGTTCCCTCTAAAACCGTTCCTACCACACCGTATGAGATATGGCACGGTAAGAAACCAAGTCTGAGTCATCTCAGAATTTGGGGTTGTCCGGCTCATGTCAAAAGACAACAAGCGGACAAGTTAGAGTTTAGGTCCTTTAGAGCTCGATTCATAGGATATCCTAAAGAGTCATTAGGATACTATTTCTACATTCCAGAAGACCACAATGTGATTGTGAGTCGACATGCCATATTTCTTGAAAAATAGTTTATTCAAGATAGCGGCATTGGAAAGCAGATTAAGCTTGATGAGAAAGTCTCACAAGCAGAACGAGCTAAGGACCAAGTGGAACCAAATCAGGTTGAGCCAATAAGAACACTACCTCCTCCACCTCGTAGATCGGAAAGAGTTTTCCCGTCCCCCTGAAAGATACTTAGGTATTATTTCAGAGGATGTAGAGGAAATGTTCCTCATAGGTAATGGTGCTCATGGTGATGATCCCAAAACCTACAACGAGGCGATATCAGATATCGACTCCGAGAAATGGCTTGAGGCAATGAAGTCAGAAATTGACTCGATGCACTCAAACCAAGTCTGGACCTTGGTAGATCCACCAGAAGGTATAGTACCTATTGGGTGTAAATGGATCTTCAAGAGAAAGATTGGTGCAGATGGGAATGTGGAGACATTCAAGGCTAGACTGGTGGCAAAAGGTTATAGTCAACGCGAAGGCATTGACTATCAGGATACCTTTTCCCCAGTAGCTATGCTAAAATCCATCCGCACATTGCTTGCCTGTTGCAGCCTATTTCGATTATGAAATATGGCAAATGGACGTGAAAACGGCATTCCTAAATGGATATCTTGAGGAAGATATCTATATGGAACAGCCGCTAGGTTTCACATCCAGTGATACTGATCACAAGGTTTGCAAGCTGCAAAGGTCCATATATGGACTTAAGCAAGCATCTCGGAGCTGGAACACTCGTTTCAATGATGTGATCAAAAAGTTTGGTTTCATCAAAAATGAAGAGGAACCATGTGTTTTCAAAAGGGTCAGTGGGAGCGCTGTTGTCTTCCTCGTATTGTACGTGGATGACATCCTCCTTATTGGGAATGATATTCCCATGTTGACATCAGTCAAGATGTGGTTGTCCAAGGAATTCTCCATGAAAGACCTAGGTGAAGCATCCTTTATTCTAGGAATTAAGGTCTATAGGGATAGACCGAATAGGATGCTAGGACTTTCACAGAAGATGTACATAGAGGAAGTACTAAAGAGGTTTAGTATGGAAAACTCTAAGAGGGGATTAATACCCTTCAGACATGGTATTCATCTTTCCAAGAAGATGTGCCCCAGCACACCTGAGGAAATAGAACGCATGAGCAAGATCCCTTATGCTTCTGCAATAGGGAGCCTCATGTATGCCATGCTATGTACACGACCTGATATAGCCCATGCTGTGAGTGTCACAAGCAGATATCAGTCAAATCCAGGTGAAGAACACTGGACTTCTGTGAAATGTATCCTTAAGTACTTGAGAAGAACTAAGGATATGATGTTGGTCTTTGGTAATGGAGAACTCCAAGTCCAGGGATACACAGACTCGGATTTCATGTCCGATATAGATGATCGAAAGTCGACATCTGGAAGTCTGTTTGTGTGCAATGGTGGAGCTGTCAGCTGGAAGAGTTCCAAGCAAACTGTGATAGCAGATTCCACCATGGAAGCAGAATATATCGCTGCATCAGAGGCTGCAAAGGAAGCATTCTGGTACAAGAAGTTTGCTGCAGAAATTGGAGTAATGCCATCAGATGCCATTCCTCTTTACTGCGACAACAATGGCGCCATAGCCCTTGCTAAGGAGCCGAGGTCTCACCAGAAAGTCCAAGCACATTGAGCGGCGATACCATCTCATCCGCGATTACCTTGAGAAAGGTTACGTTGAGGTCAAGAGAGTCAACTCCGCAGATAATGTGGCAGACCCACTTACAAAGCCGTTGGGCCAGCAGAAGATCGAAGCCCACCTTGAGAAGATGGGACTTAGACTTGTAGCCAATTGGCTTTAGGACAAGTGGGAGATTGTTAGATATATGTGCCCTAGAAGCCAGAATTGGCTGACACTTGTAATACACTTCTAGGGGCAAAATTATAATTTTGACTATAATTAATAAAATGGGTTATTTTCTATCACATATGTGTATTTAGTGTCTGTGATACATCCTTTGAGTTAATGGTAATGATAATTCATATTTTCAAGAGTTGAAAATTTAAGACATGAATAATCATTATTAACTCATAAACAGCTCCCGACCATAGGATCATCACGAGGATGGTGATTGATCCGGAAGGTTGGTGTACGATCGCTTCTCTTTAGTAGATGAGTCTTGAGTCTACGGTGTGGAGACACCGGAGCGAGAGTACAGGTACTCGTTAGAGAACGAGGGCACTGAGCGTGACCACCTCGAGTAGTCATTAGGGAGTCTACCTTCTCGTCAATGACTGACTCGATGCTGCAGTAGTGTGTCTGGTTCTTTGACCTGAGATGCATCGGCAGTTCACCTTGAGGGTGTTATAGTTTGACTACACCATTACTCGGTCTCCTAGCCATATGGAACCCTGAGGTGTATGTTGGCTATAGCATGTTCATTGTAGGAACTGGATTGCATCAAGATGGAATCTATCTACCTCGGTGGTAGAGGAGTAGCCCTATGATGATCATGAGAATCAAGTCCAGAAATCCATGGCCATGGTAGAGTGAAATAATAGAAAGAGTTTCTATTTAGATTTTCACATTGGACTCGAATCGAATGATTACATCATATGACAGAGACTAGGGTTTGACGAGTTCACCTTAACCCTAATCTGATCGGGGCTCAAGATAGAAGAACTTAATCACACAGGTAGCTGCACCAAGAGGTTCGCATTCAGCTCTGATGGGTTGCCACCATATACTGCTAGGTGTCACTGGTGGATTTTGGGAGCAATTAGAATGATTTAGATGATCGATCATTCTAGCTGTTCGAATCAGAAGAGTTCTGATCCATCGAAAGGAGTTTCGATGATGTCTATGATAGAGATCATGACATATCCCATTACCATACAGAACTGAACCTAACTGGGTCACACAAACAAGGGTTTGAATCTGGTGATCATCAATTGAACTGATCTAGTTCAATTGATCTGAATGAGATTCAATTAGGTTCAAGGAAATCGTGCTAGCACTCGATTGAACCTAACGTTCTTCTTTTACTATCATAAATAAGTTGTCCTGACTGAGCCAAAGGAGTTTGTGCTCAATCAGAGGCCTTCATATGGTCTGACTGGAGGTTGTCCAAGTCAGAATAGGTTGTCTTATTTGTAAGACATTACCTGCCATTTTTGGTCACCTGCCATTTCTTGTTCTTTGACTTTGGTCAAAAGTCTACCTTTGACTGGTCAAACGTTGACCATTGACCCTTTGACTTTTGACCACATGTCATGCACCTATTGGAGAGCTGGTGGGGGCCTGTCCCCCTGCCAGAACCTGGCAAGGAGAAGGGCGCACGCCAAGGGTGGCGTGAGCCCAAGTAGGAGGCGCCTAGGAGTCCTTGTTGGACAAGGACTCCACCTCCCTTTTGGATTCCAATTCAGAGTTCTACTAAGAATCCAGTTTGACTGGTCTTAGGCACCCTCTAAGGAGGAATCCAGGGGTCTCTATTCCAACCAATCAGATTTAGATCTGATTTTCACAAAGGGTTGTGATTGGTTGAGAGGAAGAGGAGTTGGATCACAAGCTTAGGTCTATAAATAAGACCCTGCGCCCAACCCTAATTCCAATGAGAATTTCCCACGCCCCAAGGCTGCCTCTCCCCTCCTTCTCCATGCCATAGTCTCTTCTCCCCTTGCTCTCCACGTCCAAAAGGTGTTTTGGACTTAGGTTGGTGCGATTCAGATCAAGGAAAGGCGATCAAAAGCAAGAAGGCTGCGCTGCTGCAAAAGGACGACTGCAGATCTTCAAAAGAGTTTTGAAGATCCTCCAGATCAGATCCAGATCTGATTTTTGGAGGTGTGATAGAGAAGAAGAGGATCTCCAGATCCAACCCGAGTGGATACCGGTAGAGGCCAGGCGCTTGCGTGGCTAAGATCCAGAACCTTCCGCTGCAATCAGGATCATCTACAGGGTAATAGGATTACCCAAATCAGGTAAATTAAATTTGATTTAATTTATCTTATTTTATTTTATTTATTAAAATAATAAGAATCAGATCTGAAACATATCAAGATCTGATTGAGATCAAGAGAAAAATTTTTGAAATATATCTCTTGATCTAATCAGATCTGGACGAACCTGGACCGGAAATCAGGATTTCCCTTCAATGCCTAATAGACATGGTTGCATCTTCCCGGTGCAACTGAGCCACTGTATCCAGCCGAGAACAATCAACCCCGGGAAGGGCCCGCACATCTACAATGGTGGAAGACCTCAGACTTAATCTTTTCTTAGGGAGAATTGATTCAGGTCTCATTAAACTAGACTTGGCTTAGTCATAACAATTATGACTAACCTAGTGGCATGGGTTAGCTCGGATTATTGACCACCTCAGATCAGAACTGTGTCAACAGATATGGCCAGGTAAGTGAGACCGGTGGAAGGAATATGCCATTAACTCGTACAAGAACGCATTCAGGTCGAGTAGCTTCCAATTAAAAACCAGTCGGTCGTCTGTGCCAAACTTACCTTAGACACCAAATTGTTGAGTCAGAACCAATTGGGTTAGCCTACAATCCAGACTCTAACCTCTGAGCCTAATTAGGTCTTGCTTGATCGTGACTCGATCTTGACCCAGACTTAATCCTATTAGGCTGGTCAATTTAAGCATTGTTGATCCCATCTAACCAACTCTTGATTCGGTTTGATCAACCGCTTAGACCTAATTGAGCTACCCAAGCCCGAACCCAGTATTATGAATATGTCTTAGATCTTAGATCTGAAATTCTCAATTTTAGACCTAATTAATATTCCATAAACTTAATTCTTAATTAAGTAGGGTTCATAAACAAAATATGCACAATAAATCCTAGGGTTTCAGGATCTAGGGTTTTGCAGAAAGTAAGTTTTGGGTTTCTGATTAAGGACGAACACGCAGCACCCCTACACGTCATAAGAACACCCCATCGAATGGGAAGAGAGGGCCTTTAAACCCTTCTTCGTTCTTATGACCGGACGGCCAAGAGGAACGCCTTAATCAGGAACATTCAATACTACAAAACAGTTATAGATCTATATCATATATCTCATATACAAATTTAGATCTAATCATGGCATATTTTGCATACATCTCATGTATCATAATCATGCATGTTTTCAGATCTAAATTATCTCATAATAATCTAAAAAATTAGATTTAAATTGATCTAATCAAAATAAATTCTAATCTAGACAATTATGTAGAACTATTCTACAACTAGTCTAGACATGCATCTATCATATCTCATATGATATTTAAAATTAAATAATTTTTATTTGCTGTTTATCAGATGTTATTATAACACTTATAATATCAGAAAATAGTAAATAAGAAGATCTAAAATATGATTTAATCAGATATTAAATCAAAGACATGCAAAACTATTCTATAGAACTATTCTATTCTAGAACTAGTCATGCATATCTTCATGTTCTTAGATCCAAATCATTTAATTTTAATTTTTTCTGATTTCAGATCTGATCACATCTCATGTGACATCTGAAATCACTTTATTTTTAATTAAAATAAAATTAAAATCAGATCTAAACAATTTTTAGAACCATGGCTCTGATACCAGTTGAAGGGAAATCCTGATTTCCCGGTCCAGGTTCGTTCAGATCTGATCAGATCAAGAGATATATTTCAAAAATTTTTCTCTTGATCTCAATCAGATCTTGATATGTTTCAGATCTGATTCTTATTATTTTAATAAATAAAATAAAAATAAGATAAATTAAATCAAATTTAATTTACCTGATTTGGGTAATCCTATTACCCTGTTGATGATCCTGATTGCAGCGGAAGGTTCTGGATCTAGCCACGCAAGCGCCTGGCCTCTACCGGTATCCACTCGGGTTGGATCTGGAGATCCTCTTCTTCTCTATCACACCTCCAAAAATCAGATCTGGATCTGATCTGGAGGATCTTCAAAACTCTTTTGAAGATCTGCAGTCGTCCCTTTGCAGCAGCGCAGCCTTCTTGCTTTTGATCGCCTTTCCTTGATCTGAATCGCACCAAACCAAAGTCCAAAACACTTTTGGACGTGGAGAGCAAGGAGGAGAGAGTATGGCATGGAGGAAGGAGGGGAGAGAGGCAGCCTTGGGGCGTGGGAAATCTCTAATAATTGCATTAGATTAAATTGAGTTGGGCGCAGGGTCTTATTTATAGACTAAGCGTGATCCAACTCCTCTTCCTCCCAACCAATCACAACCCTTTGTGAAAATCAGATCTAAATCTGATTGGTGGGAATAGAGTCCCCTGGATTCCTCCTTAGAGGGTGCCTAAGACCAGTCAAACTGGATTCTTAGAAGAACTCTAATTGGAATCCAAAAGGGAGATGGAGTCCTTGTCCAACAAGGACTCCTAGGCGCCTCCTACTTGGGCTCACGCCACCCTTGGCGTGCGCCCTTCTCCTTGCCAGGTTCTGGCAGGGGGACAAGGCCCCCACCAGCTCTCCAATAGGTGCATGACATGTGGTCAAAAGTCAAAGTGTCAATGGTCAACGTTTGACCAGTCAAAGGTAGACTTTTGACCAAAGTCAAAGAACAAGAAATGGCAGGTGACCAAAAATGGCAGGTAATGTCTTACAAATAAGACAACCTATTCTGACTTGGACAACCTCCAGTCAGACCATATGAAGGCCTCTGATTGAGCACAAACTCCTTTGGCTCAGACAGGACAACTTATTTATGATAGTAAAAGAAGAACGTTAGGTTCAATCGAGTGCTAGCACGATTTCCTTGAACCTAATTGAATCTCATTCAGATCAATTGAACTAGATCAGTTCAATTGATGATCACCAGATTCAAACCCTTGTTTGTGTGACCCAGTTAGGTTCAGTTCTGTATGGTAATGGGATATGTCATGATCTCTATCATCGACATCATCGAAACTCCTTTCGATGGATCAGAACTCTTCTGATTCGAACAGCTAGAATGATCGATCATCTAAATCATTCTAATTGCTCCCAAAATCCACCAGTGACACCTAGCAGTATATGGTGGCAACCCATCAGAGCTGAATGCGAACCTCTTGGTGCAGCTACCTGTGTGATTAAGTTCTTCTATCTTGAGCCCCGATCAGATTAGGGTTAAGGTGAACTCGTCAAACCCTAGTCTCTGTCATATGATGTAATCATTCGATTCGAGTCCAATGTGAAAATCTAAATAGAAACTCTTTCTATTATTTCACTCTGCCATGGCCATGGGCTTCTGGACTTGATTCTCATGATCATCATAGGGCTACTCCTCTACCACCGAGGTAGATAGATTCCCATCTTGATGCAATCCAGTTCCTACAATGAACATGCTATAGCCAACATACACCTCAGGGTTCCATATGGCTAGGAGACCGAGTAATGGTGTAGTCAAACTATAACACCCTCAAGGTGAACTGCCGATGCATCTCAGGTCAAAGAACCAGACACACTACTGCAGCATCGAGTCAGTCATTGACGAGAAGGTAGACTTCCTAATGACTACTCGAGGTGGTCACGCTCAGTGCCCTCGTTCTCTAACGAGTACCTGTACTCTCGCTCCGGTGTCTCCACACCGTAGACTCAAGACTCATCTACTAAAGAGAAGCGATCGTACACCAACCTTCCGGATCAATCACCATCCTCGTGATGATCCTATGGTCGGGAGCTGTTTATGAGTTAATAATGATTATTCATGTCTTAAATTTTCAACTCTTGAAAATATGAATTATCATTACCATTAACTCAAAGGATGTATCACAGACACTAAATACACATGTGTGATAGAAAATAACCCATTTATTAATTATAGTCAAAATTACAATTTTGCCCCTAGAAGTGTATTACAAGTGTCAGCCAATTCTGGCTTCTAGGGCACATATATCTAACAAAATCAGATGAACATATCCAAGATTGATCCTTATCAAGAGAAATATCTCTTTGAAATGAGTTCACATATTTGAGAGTGGTCTTTGAGCATGGAGAGGCTAGGCATAGAGAGGCTTAGGTGTGGGACTTGTAAAGATACCAATCATAATTTAGGCTCACCCATGTCAATTAGATAAATCAGAGTGACTAATTTAGGTGCTCCTAATGCCAGCTTTAATTAGATCCTTTATAATCTGACTTGGTGAAGTCAGTGAAAGGATCGAAATTTGTTGGTTCTCTTATCTCTTTTTTAAAATCAAATTAATTAAATTCTCTAAAATTATTAGATTCTTAAAAATGAAATAGTTATGGTGATAACTAGATCATAGCCTCCCATTAAGTGAGTGATAATGGATCTATTGGCTGGATAATCATTAGAGGCCCAAAGGCCTAGTGCTTATCAGCTAATGAAATTATCATTCATTATATAATTTCTTGACTGCATCTATCTAAATACTGGTTAGGTTGACCAACCAAAGTTGGGCTTAATCATTCATTGGTTAGGTGGACCAAGTATGGTCATGTTAATGGGTGGACCTAATCGGATCTTTTCAACGGAGGCTAAAGCCTACAGATTAGGAATGGGGTAAAAAAATTAAATTACATAAAATTATTTTAAAAATAATTGATTATGAACCTACCCTTAGATGTACATGGGTTGACCAACCTAAGTTGGACTTGCGTGTAGTCTACGTGGATTCGAGTACCCACTAAGAAATTAGGATAATTCCTTGAATTGGAGGTAGAGGCTACTAATTCGAATAAAATAGTGGGAGAACCTTTTGATTAAAGTCTAAATCTTTAAGTTTAATGAATCAATCACTAATTAGACTTTATTTTTTCTTTATGCAGATATGGCCACTTTTCTTTTGCTCCGATCATTGTTAGACAATAATAAGTTGGTGGGATCCAACTTCGATAACTAGTACCATAAGTTGAATATTGTCCTGGAGCATGAATGGATCTTGTACGTACTGACAGATCTAGCACCTGAGGAGCCAGCACCCAATGCACGTGGAATAGTCAGAGACACCTATCAGAAGTGGCTCAATGATCGAACTATGGTGCGTTGTATCATGCTGGCAGCCATAAGCAACGAGTTTAGTCATAGATTCGAGTCTGCTTAGCCAAAAGACATGATTCAAATGTTGAACGAGTCTTTTGGGACACTCGATGACATTAAGAGGCACAAGACTAGTTGTGCCATCTTCAATACCAAGATGAGGGATGGAGCATCAGTCACTGATCATGTACTGTACATGATCGAGCTGATGGAGCGTTTGAGCAAGCTTGAATTTTTCTTGCACAAGCAGCTAGGAAAAGATGCGATTTTAATCTCATTGCCCAAATCTTATCTCCCATTCCTTACTCATTACAAAATGACAAAGCCTGAAGTAAACTACCATGGGTTACTAGGTTACTTCCAAACTTTGAGAAGGATCACCAACTCCATAAGGAGTCAGTGAACTTAGTGGGAGGGTCTTCTTCTGGTTCTTGATCCTTTAAGAAAAAGAACAACAAGAAGAAGAAGAAGAGTAAGAAGGTGCATGCTCAGGCTGGAACATCTATGCAGGGCCAGATCAAGAAAGTAAAGTCTGATAAGACTCAAGCTGAGTGCTTCTTCTGCAAGAAGAGTGGACACTGGAAGAGGAACTATCCTCAACACATTGCCTCCTTAGATCCAAACTGGCCAAGAAAGAAATAAGTTATTGTCGGGCAAGATATTTTTATAATAACTCCATGCAATTTTTCTATTTATGATCTCACTGACTAGTTATTGGATACCAGTAGCCCTTACCATATTTGTAATTCATTGCAGGGGTTGCAGGTCAGTTGGAGATTTGAGCAAGACGAGAGGTTCCTAAACATTAGAGATGGAAGACTAGTTCCAATTCTAACACTAGAAATCTTGAAACTTGTATTTGGATCTCACATCATTATTTTTAGTGATTGTCCCTTTTGTCCTAGTTTCTTTTTGAATGTCATTTCTATAGGCCTTTTGGCCAAAGATAATTATAAAATTTTGATAAAGAAAGAATTTGTAATGTCATTATGAATGGTGTTACTATATTCTTTGGACTGTTGAACTATATATATTATCACAACCTATTAATGTAGTCTATTCCACTAGCAAGCACCCTAGATTAGATAGTATGTCTGATATGTACTTATGGCATTATAGGTTAGGTCACATAAATAAAAATAGGATAAACAAGTTGACTAAACGCATTCTTGTCAAGTTAATGACATATTCCTTCCACCGATCTCACTTACCTGGCCATTTATGTCGATCCAGTTCTGATTTGAGGTGGCTAATAATTCAAGCTAACCCATGACACTAGGTTAGTTATAATTGTTATGACTAAGTCAAGTCAAGTTTAAATAGACCTGAATTAAATCTTTCTATGAAAATATTAAGGCAAAGGTCTTCCATCATTGTAGATGTGTGGGTCCTTTCCAGGGTTGATTATTCTCGACTGGATATAATGGTTTAGTTGCACCAAAAAGATGCAACCACTTCTATTAGGCATTGGATGCTACAGGTTGGGGGATGGGTTGGGCTCAATATTTTGAATACGGTGAGGGATCCATTTAGAAATCTAATTTGTACAGATGATGGGTCTAACTTAACTAAGGAGTGGAGCAATATTTTGGGCATGGTGAGATTCATGAATTAGAGATCAAGTTTGGGATGCACCTATGATTAGAGAATCATTAGACAAGAGTTGTTCCACTCATTCGGCTAACCCTATCATCAATAACTGTTAGGTGAGGTGATGAGTCAGTTCGGTGAGACCTGCACCATCCACTAAAAATCAATTAATCATGGAGATTTTTGCATCTCTGCCAGAGGGAAGTGTAGGGATCCAAGTAAATAATGGGAGCCTAATTTATTTAAAAATAAAATCTCTAAATAAATTAGTTAAGTCTAATTATAAAATCTAACTAGAAACTTTGAGTTACTATAGAAAAATATCTATGTCCAACCCACTAGCTCGTATCCTGAACATCCATAGACTGACCGGATCCAACTACAAGGATTGGCTCTAGAACTTTAAAATTATTTTGGGTTCTAAGAAGTTGACTCATATGTTGGAATAGGATCCTCCCACTTTACCTGCCCGTCCATCCACTAAGCAGAGAGCATCTCTGAAAAAGTGGATGTATGAAGATAATAAAGCCATGTATTACATGTTAGGCTTGATGTTTGATGAGCTCCAGTGCCAACATGAAGATATAAAGATTAGCTACCAAATGTTGGCTCACCTGCAAGAGTTATTTGGTGAATCAGAGTCGCACAGCCAAATATCAAGTCACTAGGAGACTTTTAAGGCTTAGATGCATGATGGGCAGTCAGTCCAAGATCATTGTCTAATGATGATCAAGGAACTTGGAAGAGCTTGAGAAGCTCGGTGTGAAGGTTAGATCTTGGATCTTCAGAATTGATATTAATTCTGCAAGTCCTTGACTGATGCATATGGGTCAAGTTCATCATGAATTACCACATGCATAAACTTACAAAATTACCTTGGCCGAGCTTAATGAACATGCTGGTCACCTTCTGAGCTTTCTATGAAAGGATTCTAAAGGCTCAGTTACTTGCTATGGAAGCGGACTTCTTCCAAAGAGAAAGTCTTTTGAAAAGAAGAAAGAAGATCTGCGAAAGAAGTAGAAGACTGAAAGTGGGAAAAAGAAGAAGGGAGAGCCGAAGAAGAAGGCCGCTGACAAAGGAAAGTTTTTTTATTGCAACAGCAGACGGCCACTGGAAAGCGGAACTGCCCTACTATACCTGGCCACCCTAAAGAACAAGAAGGAGGCAGGTCCTTCTAGAGGTATGCTCATTATTAGAGTCTAACCTTACGATTTTCTTCTGCATCCAGTTGGGTGCTTGACTCTGGTTCTAGTGCTCATTTGTGCACTTCTATATAGGGATCTTGAGGATAGCAGGAGGCTGAGGGATGGAGACATGATCCTATGCATCGGTACATGGAGCAAGAGTTGCTGCAGTGGCCGTGGGAAACATACCCTCTTCAGCTACCATCTGGTTTAGACTTAGTACTTGAAGGGACTGTTTTTATGTGCCTACAGCTAAGCAGGAAATTTGATTTCTATTTCATATGCTTAGCACAAGGAAGGCTATGTGATTAGTTTTCTTAAGGAACCATTGTAACATTCTTTATGAAAGAAATAATAATTGCAAATGGATTTTCTTATTAATGGTCTTCTATCAGTTATATATTGATGTTTCTGTTTTCAACTATCGAGCAAAACATGAATGCCGTAGGATCAAGGTGACCTAGGGATAGTCTAAATGATAGATATCTATGGCACCTTAGGCTAGGTCATATAGCAGAAGATAGGATTAACAAATTAGAGAAAATCTGGAACTATTGAGTTTGTTGACTTCTGAGTCATATCCTAATTTGTGAATCATGTCTTCAATGGCAAAATGACTAAAGCTCCTCTTTTATAGGACATGGGAAAAAGGGCCGCAGATCTCCTTGCCCTAGTACATACAGATGTGTGCGGCCCATTTGATGTGCCTGGTCAGGGGCAATTATATCTACTTCATCATCTTTATCAATGATTTATCTCGGTATGGGTATGTATATTTGATGCAACATAAGTCTGAAGTCTTTGAAATGTTCAAAAAATTCAAACTTGAAGCAAAAAGATAAATAGAAAAGTTCATGAAGACTTTTCGATCAGATTGAGGAGGTGAATATCTTAGTCAAAAATTTCTAGACTATCTTAAGGATAATGGCATAGTCTCATAATAGACTCCACCTAGAATGCCTCAACTTAATGGGGTTTCAGAATGAAGAAATCGAACCCTATTAGATATGGTTCAATCCATGATGAGCTTCATGGACCTCCTAGAGTTTCTTTGAGGATATAGTCAAATGACTGCTATATATTTACTGAATAGAATTTCTTCTAAAACCATTCCTACTACACCATATGAGATATGTCATGGTAAGAAATCAAGTCTAAGTCACCTCAAAATTTGGGGTTGTTCGGCTCTTATCAAGAGATAGTAGGCGGATAAGTTAGAATCTAGGTCCTTTAGAGCTCGGTTCATTAGATATCCTAAAGAGTCATTAGGATATTACTTCGATCTTTTAGAAGACCACAATGTGATTGTGAGTCAACATATCATTTTTTTGAAAAATAATTCATTCAAGATGGTGGCATCAAAAGATAGATCAGGCTCGAGGAGAAAGTCTTCTAAGAGCAATGAGCTAAAGAATCTATGGAACGTAATCAGATTGAGCCAGTCCAAATACTACCTCCTCCACCTTGAAAATCAACTAAGATTTCTTGTCCTCCTGAAAGGTATTTAGGTACTATATTAGAGGATGTAGAGAAAACGTTCCTCATGAAAAATGGGGTTCATGGTGATGATTCCAAAACCTATGACGAGGCAATATCAGATATCGACTCCGAGAAATGATTAGCGATAATGAAGTTAAAAATTGATTTAATGCACTCAAACCAAGTGTGGACCTTGGTAGATCCACCTGAAGGTATATACCTATTGGGTATAAATGGATCTATAAGAGAAAGATTGGTGCTGATGGTGTTGTTCCAGATGGCTGCTTTGATACTAATCTATTGGAAATAATTCTTGCGCTCAATGCTTGTAGAAACAGCAATAAGGATCCAAGAAAAGGGATGGCCTTTCTGTTGAAACCATAGCTTTAGGACATGGAGAAAAGAGCAAGAATGAGAGAAGAAGAGAGATTTCAGGGAGAAAAGGCTTGTATTGATTTCGTGCTTAGTTTACAAAACTCAGTACAGAGTATATATATACCTAGTTAAATAAGATTCAACCTAAAAAACTTTCCTAGCTAATATAATATTATGCACTCTCCAAGCCCATGTACACCCATGTCTTCCATACGCACACCCATTGGATAAATTCCAGTCCAATCCATAGGTTAGCCCCCTTAGGACCTTACAAACCAAGGCCTTAAGTTCCTAGGATTAAACCCAATCCTAGGCCAGAACAGAAACTATGTTCTATTCTGTTCACTACTCGAGCCAGCTTGATCAGCAGTCAAATCGGCTCAATGGTGATGTCTCCTATGAGAGTCCAAATCACCACTCTCTATTCTGCTGCTCGAGCCGACTCTCTCAAGATTCGAGCTGACTCGACTTTCACTCGAGCAGGCTCTGACAGGAATCGAGCCAACTCTTCCAGCGTATCAATCTGATACACTTTCTAGACTTCTGCTCAAGCCAACTCTCTCAGAATTTGAGCTGGCTCATCTTCAGCTTGGGCTGGATCTTCTGCAGCTTGAGCTGGCTCTTCTGATATGATCCAAGCTAGCCCTTCTGAAGCGTTCGTCGAAGCTTTTTGATGGTTGATTTCATTTGCTCCTTGCCCTCTTTTCACATGCTTTCAAGACTTGAGAGCACCATACCTGAGCTCATAATCTCCACCTTAGTGCTCCTAAGTCCTTGTAAACTCAACTATATCTGTCAGTCCCATCAATACCACGTAATTGTAAAAGCTATTCCATGAAAGTATCTTTATGAGCACATCAGCTCGATTTTTCTTAGTGTAAACCTTCACCAGCTCCACTTCACCATCCTCCACTAGCTCTCTAATTCTATTATATCTGATATCAATGTGCTTGGTCCTCTCATGATACACCGAGTTCTATAAGAGCAACAAAGCACTCTGGCTGTCATAATATATTCTGACTACATCTTGTGGGAACACCATCTCCAATGCCAAGCCCTTCAACCATAGAGCTTCCTTCACTGCCTTTGTGATGCCAATGTACTCCACTTCAGTAGTGGACAAGGCCATAATTGGCTGTAAGCAGAATCTCCATGAGATTGGACCTCCATACAGATTGAATACAAAACTTATAGTCGAACGTTGAGTGTCCACATCTCCACCAAAATCTGCATCCATAAATTCCTCTATTAGCCCTTGAGCCTCCTTGGACGTGTTAGGATGTTCCTTAGCACCTTTCTGCTAACCATAGCAGATGCTGATCCCAACTGAACTTGCCAAGTATCTGAAGATACCCTTCAGTGCTCTCTAGTGCTCATTTCTAGGCTGAGCCATAAATCTGCCCACTTGACTCACTACATGGGCTAAATCTAATCTACAACATACCATAGAGTACATAATACTTCCCACACCAGAAGTATATGGAACCTTTATCATCTCCTAGACCTCCATCTCAGTCTGTGGTGACATGGTCTTAGAGAGTCTAACATGCCCGGCAAGTGGCAGCTCTGCCGGTTTAGCATCCTTCAAACTAAACCTCCCTAAGATCTTCTTGATGTATCATCCCTGAGATAGATGTAGTAGCCTCTTAGTTTTGTCTCTGATAGTTTCTATTCCTAGGATCTTCTTTATAGGCCCCAAGTCTTTCATCTTAAATTCTTGAGATAAAGCTTTCTTCAACTCCTACACTACTTCTTTACTTTTGCATGCTATCAGCATGTCATCTACATTCAAGAGTAAGTATAACCAAGATCCATCTTTCAGAGACCTCACATATACACACGGGTCATGATTGCACTTGGATAGTCCAATACTTCTCACATAAGTGTCAAACCACTTGTATCACTATCTAGGAGACTGCTTCAATCTATATAGCAATTTCTTCAGTAAACAGACCTCTCTCTCTAACCCAAGCTCCCTGAAGTCCTATGGCTGCTCCATGTATATGTTCTTCTCCAAATTCCCATGGAGGAATGCTGTCTTAACGTCCATTTGCTCCAGCTCCAAGTCATGAGCAGCAACTATGCTCAACAGCACCCTGATGGACATTGTCTGATAACCAAAGAGAAGACTTCTGAGTAATCAATCCCTTCTCTCTATGAGTAATCTTTGGCTACCAGTCTAGCCTTATACCTCACTCCACCTTGCTTTGAAGGTGCCTCTTTTTTGGTGAAAATCTATTTGGAGCCAATGGGTTGAGCATCATCTAGTAGATCCACCAGCTACCATATCTGATTTTTCTTAAGAGACTCTATCTCCTCCACATGGTCTGCATCCATGACCCCTAATCCAAACTCTTCATGGCCTCCTCAAAGCTCTCTAGATCTCCATTAGTAGTGATTAGAGCATAGACAATAGTCTCATCAATGCCATATCACATCAGTTTGTGAATAGTGCACTTTGGCTTGTGTAGTGCCACTCTCCTTATGGTATCCCGCAAGTCTACTGCATATGGCTACCTCTACACTTCCTCTTGGATAAATCGCTCTCCATGCTAGTCCTCCATAGGTATATCACCATGCTTGCCTAACTGCACCTCAAATTGAACACGATCCGAGGTTGATGTTGAGGGCAAATCACCTGTAACTGAGAGCTGTCCCATGCTGTCTTGTGTTATCTTCACAACCCCATCTGCACTTTCTGATTTCAACATGATGCTCTTTTCATCAAATATCATATTACAACTAATGACACACTTTTGAGAATGTGAATCCCACAGCAAGAAATCCTTCACACCTCATGAAAATCCAATGAATATCATCTTCTATGACTTTGGATCCGACATGCTTCTATCGGCTTCTTCTGCCAAAGTATATGCAGGATAGCCGAATATCTTTAGGTGGCCAAGCTCCACCTTCATTTTACTTTCGATAGCCTTTAGATGTCCTCCATTCAATTTTCTATGGGAAGATCTATTAACAAGAAAACATGAATAAATAAGAGCATCATCCCAAAATGATTTGGACAGTGATGCCTGCAGTCTCAAGCTTCTGGTCTTCTTTGTCATTATTTGATTCATCCTCTCCATGACACCATTCTATTGAGGAATTATCTTCACTGTGTAATAATGTTTTATTCCATTTTTCTAATACTATCTTCTGAATGCTAGACTGGTGTATTCTCCTCTATTATCATATCTCAAACACTTCACTAGCTGTCCTATCTCCTTCTCCACCTCAGCTCTCCAGATTTTAAATCAAGCAAAAATATCTAATTTTTTCCTCATCATATAGACTCATACCTTCCTAGATAAATCATCTATAAAGATGACAAAATATCTCGCTCCATCTTGAGATGCAATAGGTGCTGGTCCCCATACATCTGAGTGAACAAGCTCCAAAATAGGTTTACTCTGCTTGGTACTACTAGCAAATATAACTCTATGTTATTTGCCATAGATACAAGGCTCACATAGGTCATCTTCTTTCTTTCTGACTGTTGGAATCAGACCTCTCCTACTCAACTCTGTGAGCCCTCTATCACTTAAGTGACCCATACGATAGTGCCATAGCATGTAGGCTAGTTGCTCCTCCTATGCTGCTATAGACACCTCCACACTATCAATAACTACTAAGCCCTCCATCATATATAGGTTGTTGCTTAGTCTTCTCTCTCTCATCACCACCAATGGACCCTTGAAAATCCTTAAACACCCACTGTCTGGCTGACAACTGAAAGCAAATCCCTGTCCTTCCAAGTAACCCAGGGATATCAGGTTCTTCTTTAGTTCTGGCACATGCTTCATATTAGTGAGTGTTCGTATGACTCAATCATACATTCTCACTCTTACTATACCAACATCAGCAACTTTATGTGGATGATCATCTTCAAGACTTACACTTTCTATTAGATATGTGTGCCCTAGAAGCCAGAATTGGCTAACACTTGTAATACACATCTAAGGATAAAATTATAATTTTGACTATAAATAATAAAATAGATTATTTTCTATCATAATGTGTATTTGAAAGTGTCTGTGATACATCCCTTGAGTTAGTGGTAATGATAGTTCATATTTTCAAGAGTTGAAAATTTAAGACATAAACATTTATTATTAACTCATAAAATGATCTCGACTGTAGGATCATCATGAAGATGGTGATTGATCCAGAAGGTTGGTGTATGATTGCTTCTTTAGAGTAGATGAGTCTTGAGTCTACAGTAGAGACACTAGAACGAGAGTACATGTACTCGTTAAAGAATGGGGCACTGAGCGTGACCATCTTAAGCAATCATGAGGAAGTCTACCTTCTCGACGATGACTGACTCAAAGCTATAGTGGTGTGTCTGGTTCATTAATCTAAGGTACATCGACTGTTCACCTTGAGGGTGTTATAGTTTGACTACACCATAACTCAGTCTCTTAGCCATTCGGAATTCTGAGGTATATGTTGGCTATAGAATGTTCATTGTAGGAATTGGATTGCACTAATAGGGGATCTATCTACCTAGGTAGATGAGGAGTAGCCCTATGATGATCATGAGAATCAAGTCCATAAGCCCATGGCCATGGCAGAGTAAAATAATAGAAAGAGTTTCTATTATAATTTTCACATCGAACATGAATTGAATGATTAAATCATATGATGGAAATTAGGGTTAGACGAGATCACCTTAACCCTAATCCGATCGAGGCTCAAGATAAAGAAACTTAATCACATAGGTAACTACACCAAGAGGTTCATTTTTAGTTCTGATGGGTTGCCACCATATGCTGCTAGGTGTCACTGATAGATTTTGGGAAAAATTAGAATAATTTGGATGATCGATCATACTAGTTGTCCGAATCAGAAAAGTTCTGATCCACCAAAAGGTATTTCAATGATGTCGATGATAGAGATCGCGATGTATCCCATTACCATATGGAACTGAACTTAATTGGATCACATAAATAAGGGTTTGGATCTAGATATCATCAATTGAACTAATCTAGTTCAATTGATTTGAATAAGATTCAATTAGGTTTAAGGAAATCATGCTAGCACACGATTGAGCCTAATGTTCTCCTTCAACAATCATTAAAGCTTGTCTCGACTGAGCCAAATATATTTGGGCTCACTCAAAAACTTTTACCTGGTCTAATTGGAGCTTGTCTAGGTTAGAAAAGGGTTGTCATAATTTATTAGATA
Source organism: Cocos nucifera (assembly GCA_006176705.1). Taxonomy (NCBI): domain Eukaryota; kingdom Viridiplantae; phylum Streptophyta; class Magnoliopsida; order Arecales; family Arecaceae; genus Cocos; species Cocos nucifera. Next base: position 2,007 of record QRFJ01006738.1, on the reverse strand, counting down.
AATTTGAGACAACACCTGCCATTTTTCATCACCTGCTAAATCTTGTCCTTTAACTTTGGTCAAACATTGACCTTTGATACTTAGACATTTGCCCATGTGTCACGCACCCATAGTAGAGAACTTGGGGCTTTGTCCCCCTACTAAAAAGTAGAAAGGGAGGGGGCACACACCTAGGGAGGCATGCACCCCATGAGGATCACGCCTGGAGTCCCAAATAGATGGGACTCCAGGTTGCTTCATGATCTCTACTTGGGTGGTGCCAAAGACTCTTCTTTGACCAGTCTTGGCACCACCTAAGGAGGTTTGTGAGGGAGTCTAATCTAATTGGATCAAATGATGTTATTTCATCAATCAAATTTAGATTTAATTGCATAAATAGCCATGATTGGCTGGGATAATGTGGCACTGCATGGTGCAGCAGGGTCTATATAAACCCTGTCTGCACCTACGATTTAGAGGTTCTATCTTTTGCCCATGCCACAAGGCTTCTCTCCCTCCCTCTCCATGCCACCTTCACATCCTCTCTCTCTTATCCATGTCCAAGAGTTTTTTGGGTGCGAGTTTGGTGCGATCCGAGCAAGAGAAAGATGATAGGAAAGGAACAAGACAATACTACAGCAAGAGACAACGGCTGATCTTTAAAAGTCATTTTGAAGACCTTCAAGATCAGATCCAGATCAAATTTTTGGAGGATAGATTGAGAAGGAGAAGATTCTAGATTCTACCTGAGTGGATATCAGTAGAAAGGAATATGCCCTCAAACCAATAAATTTTTTGGGATGTTCTTTATCTTCTAGACTCATGTAATGACATTTTTAATAAATAAAAGCATTTATTTCATCATATGCAGTGACTTATTAATTATTTAAGATTAGGATGAACCCTATAAATTAGGGCTATGGTTTTAGGATTATGATGAGATCATATCAGTGAGACCTAAAACCTTAAAACCCTAATTTAAATATTCTTAGTCGATGGGACATTGAGTTAGGGATCAATATTTTCTGGTAAGACTAACACATTCTTTGTATGCTCGATTGAAAGGGTGATTGATCTTACAATAACTTGTGTATGACACTAATACAAAAATGTGGGTGCTCATTAGAGAATGAGTTCACTGAATTGATCCAAATCGAGAATATCTAACGGAGTCTTATCTACATGTCAATAGATGGTTCTCATAGTGGAATTTGTGCATGTAATCCTTTGACCTGAAACTACCATAGAATCTTATATATATATAAATCCATATTTTGGTTCATACTCATTCATGACTCTATTATGTACGGGATGATCTGGATATGGTAGATTATATATATGAAGGTTGTGAGTAGGTTAACATGGAATCGATCTCTCCTGGTAAGAGGAAATAGCATCCTACCTGCTTCAAACAAATGATGATTCAGGAAGACTTTGATCAAAGCATGATGAAAATTAGAAATGGTTTCTAATATTTCATTAAATGAATTCATCATAAGATTGAAAGAGAAATGAATATGATATTGGGGATTGACATATTTTCCATACCCAGAGTCATATTCAGGATGCAGGAAGATCGAAGGATCTAGTTGCATGGTAATTTTCACTGAAGGATATTTTTGGTATTTCTATCAAAATTTTACATCTTTCGGATAGTCATGATACATTGCTAGACGTCAATCATGTCTTGTGGGTTTGATCAAATTAAAATTTTAATTTGATTATTAAATTAGAAAGTGTTCTAAATTAAGTCAAATTGGGTTGGCTAGTTTTGACCTAAATCGGTTTGGTTGAGTTCTAACCAGATTAGGTCAAATCACACCCAGACTCACTGCTGGTTAGATGTAAAACCAATGGGTCACACACAAAGAGAATTGATTAAGGGTCTAATTGGATTAGACCATGTTTGCAAGATGAACATGCTAGCACATGTAGCAAACCCTAGCACCTGGTTTCGAATTGGATTCGAATCGGCTTTCCGATTTGGACTAATTTAGATCCGATTTGAGCCAAATAGGATTTGGTCTT
>QRFJ01006737.1:0-67251 GCA_006176705.1 Cocos nucifera | reverse complement strand
TTAGATATATGTGCCCTAGAAGCCAGAATTGGCTGACACTTGTAATACACTTCTAGGGGCAAAATTATAATTTTGACTATAATTAATGAAATGGGTTATTTTCTATCACACATGTGTATTTAGTGTCTGTGATACATCCTTTGAGTTAATGGTAATGATAATTCATATTTTCAAGAGTTGAAAATTTAAGACATGAATAATCATTATTAACTCATAAACAGCTCCCGACCATAGGATCATCACGAGGATGGTGATTGATCCGGAAGGTTGGTGTACGATCGCTTCTCTTTAGTAGATGAGTCTTGAGTCTACGGTGTGGAGACACCGGAGCGAGAGTACAGGTACTCGTTAGAGAACGAGGGCACTGAGCGTGACCACCTCGAGTAGTCATTAGGGAAGTCTACCTTCTCGTCAATGACTGACTCGATGCTGCAGTAGTGTGTCTGGTTCTTTGACCTGAGATGCATCGGCAGTTCACCTTGAGGGTGTTATAGTTTGACTACACCATTACTCGGTCTCCTAGCCATATGGAACCCTGAGGTGTATGTTGGCTATAGCATGTTCATTGTAGGAACTGGATTGCATCAAGATGGAATCTATCTACCTCGGTGGTAGAGGAGTAGCCCTATGATGATCATGAGAATCAAGTCCAGAAATCCATGGCCATGGTAGAGTGAAATAATAGAAAGAGTTTCTATTTAGATTTTCACATTGGACTCGAATCGAATGATTACATCATATGACAGAGACTAGGGTTTGACGAGTTCACCTTAACCCTAATCTGATCGGGGCTCAAGATAGAAGAACTTAATCACACAGGTAGCTGCACCAAGAGGTTCGCATTCAGCTCTGATGGGTTGCCACCATATACTGCTAGGTGTCACTGGTGGATTTTGGGAGCAATTAGAATGATTTAGATGATCGATCATTCTAGCTGTTCGAATCAGAAGAGTTCTGATCCATCGAAAGGAGTTTCGATGATGTCTATGATAGAGATCATGACATATCCCATTACCATACAGAACTGAACCTAACTGGGTCACACAAACAAGGGTTTGAATCTGGTGATCATCAATTGAACTGATCTAGTTCAATTGATCTGAATGAGATTCAATTAGGTTCAAGGAAATCGTGCTAGCACTCGATTGAACCTAACGTTCTTCTTTTACTATCATAAATAAGTTGTCCTGACTGAGCCAAAGGAGTTTGTGCTCAATCAGAGGCCTTCATATGGTCTGACTGGAGGTTGTCCAAGTCAGAATAGGTTGTCTTATTTGTAAGACATTACCTGCCATTTTTGGTCACCTGCCATTTCTTGTTCTTTGACTTTGGTCAAAAGTCTACCTTTGACTGGTCAAACGTTGACCATTGACCCTTTGACTTTTGACCACATGTCATGCACCTATTGGAGAGCTGGTGGGGGCCTGTCCCCCTGCCAGAACCTGGCAAGGAGAAGGGCGCACGCCAAGGGTGGCGTGAGCCCAAGTAGGAGGCGCCTAGGAGTCCTTGTTGGACAAGGACTCCACCTCCCTTTTGGATTCCAATCAGAGTTCTACTAAGAATCCAGTTTGACTGGTCTTAGGCGCCCTCTAAGGAGGAATCCAGGGGTCTCTATTCCAACCAATCAGATTTAGATCTGATTTCACAAAGGGTTGTGATTGGTTGAGAGGAAGAGGAGTTGGATCACAAGAGGTCTATAAATAAGACCCTGCGCCCAACCCTAATTCTAAGTGAATGAATCAATTGAGAAACCCCACCCCAAGGCTGCCTCTCCCCTCCTTCTCCATGCCATAGTCTCTTCTCCCCTTGCTCTCCACGTCCAAAAGGTGTTTTGGACTTAGGTTGGTGCGATTCAGATCAAGAAAGGCGATCAAAAGCAAGAAGGCTGCGCTGCTGCAAAAGGACGACTGCAGATCTTCAAAAGAGTTTTGAAGATCCTCCAGATCAGATCCAGATCTGATTTTTGGAGGTGTGATAGAGAAGAAGAGGATCTCCAGATCCAACCCGAGTGGATACCGGTAGAGGCCAGGCGCTTGCGTGGCTAAGATCCAGAACCTTCCGCTGCAATCAGGATCATCTACAGGGTAATAGGATTACCCAAATCAGGTAAATTAAATTTGATTTAATTTATCTTATTTTATTTTATTTATTAAAATAATAAGAATCAGATCTGAAACATATCAAGATCTGATTGAGATCAAGAGAAAATTTTTGAAATATATCTCTTGATCTAATCAGATCTGGACGAACCTGGACCGGGAAATCAGGATTTCCCTTCAACTGGTATCAGAGCCATGGTTCTAAATTGTTTAGATCTGATTTTAATTTTATTTTAATTAGAAAATAAAGTGATTTCAGATGTCACATGAGATGTGATCAGATCTGAAATCAGAAAAAATTAAAATTAAATGATTTGGATCTAAGAACATGAAGATATGCATGACTAGTTCTAGAATAGAATAGTTCTATAGAATAGTTTTGCATGTCTTTGATTTAATCTGATTAAATCATATTTTAGATCTTCTTATTTACTATTTTTCTGATATTATAAGTGTTATAATAACATCTGATAAACAGCAAATAAAAATTATTTAATTTTAAATATCATATGAGATATGATAGATGCATGACTAGACTAGTTGTAGAATAGTTCTACATAATTGTCTAGATTAGAATTTATTTTGATTAGATCAATTTAAATCTAATTTTTTAGATTATTATGAGATAATTTAGATCTGAAAACATGCATGATTTGATACATGAGATGTATGCAAAATATGCCTTGATTAGATCTAAATTTGTATATGAGATATATGATATAGATCTATAACTGTTTTGTAGTATTTACATGTTCCTGATTAAGGCGTTCCTCTTGGCCGTCCGGTCATAAGAACGAAGAAGGGTTTAAAGGCCCTCTCTTCCCATTCGATGGGGTGTTCTTATGACGTGTAGGGGTGCTGCGTGTTCGTCCTTAATCAGAAACCCAAAACTTACTTTCTGCAAAACCCTAGATCCTGAAACCCTAGGATTTATTGTGCATATTTTGTTTATGAACCCAACTTAATTAAGAATTAAGTTTATGGAATATTAATTAGGTCTAAAATTGAGAATTTCAGATCTAAGACATATTCATAATACTGGGTTCGGGCTTGGGTAGCTCAATTAGGTCTAAGCGGTTGATCAAACCGAATCAAGAGTTGGTTAGATGGGATCAACAATGCTTAAATTGACCAGCCTAATAGGATTAAGTCTGGGTCAAGATCGAGTCACGATCAAGCAAGACCTAATTAGGCTCAGAGGTTAGAGTCTGGATTGTAGGCTAACCCAATTGGTTCTGACTCAACAATTTGGTGTCTAAGGTAAGTTTGGCACAGACGACCGACTGGTTTTTAATTGGAAGCTACTCGACCTGAATGCGTTCTTGTGCGAGTTAACGGCATATTCCTTCCACCGGTCTCACTTACCTGGCCATATCTGTTGACACAGTTCTGATCTGAGGTGGTCAATAATCCGAGCTGACCCATGCCACTAGGTTAGTCATAATTGTTATGACTAAGCCAAGTCTAGTTTAATGAGACCTGAATCAATTCTCCCTAAGAAAAGATTAAGTCCGAGGTCTTCCACCATTGTAGACGTGCGGGCCCTTCCCGGGGTTGATTGTTCTCGGCTGGATACAGTGGCTCAGTTGCACCGGGAAGACGCAACCATGTCTATTAGGCATTGGATGCTATGGGCTGGAGGATGAGTTGGGCTCAATATTCCGGATACGGTGAGAGACCCAATTAGGAACCCAGTCTATGCAAATGGTGGGTCTGACTTAACTAAGGAGTGGATCAATATTCCGGATACGGTGAGATTCATGAATTAGAGACCAAGTTTGGGTGCACCATGATTAGAGAATCATTGAACAAGAGTTGTTCACTCATTGGCTAACCCATCACCAATAACTGTTAGGTGAGGTGATGAGTCAGTTGGTGAGACCGCACCACCCACTAGAAATCATCAATCGCGGAGATTTTCGCATCTCTACAGAGGGAGTGTAGGGATCCGAGAAAATAGTGGGAGCTAATTTGTTTAAAAATAAAATCCCTAAACAAATTGGTCAAGTCAAAATTACAGTATCTAACTAGAATCTTTGACTCTCTACAGGAAAATGTCTGCGTCCAACCCACTGGCACGTATCCTAGACACACATAGACTGACTGGACCCAATTATAAAGATTGGCTCAGGAACTACAAAATTGTTTTGGGTTCAGAGAAGTTAACACATGTTTTGGACCAGGACCCTCCCACCTTACCAGCTCGTCCATCCACTGAACAGAGAGCGTCTCTGGAAAAATGGATTGACGAAGACAATAAGGCCAGATACTACATGTTGGGCTCGATGTCTGATGAGCTCCAGCGCCAACATGAAGATATCGGGACTGCTCGCCAAATGTTGGCTCACCTGCAGGAGATGTTTGGTGAACAGAGTCGCGCAGCCAAATATCAAGTCACGAAAATGACTTTTTAAGGCTAAGATGCGTGATGGGCAGTCAGTCCAAGATCACTGTCTGACAATGATCAAGGACATGGAAGAGCTTGAGAAGCTCGGTGTGAAGTTGGACTTGGACTTGCAGAACGATATTATTCTGCAATCCTTGACTGATGCATATGGGCAATTCATCATGAATTACCACATGCATAAACTTCAAAATTCCTTGGCCGAGTTGATGAATATGCTGGTTACCGCTGAGCTTTCTATGAAAGGTTCTAAAGGCTCAGTTCTTGCTATGGAACGGACTTCTTCCAAAAGAAAGTCTTATGGAAAGAAAAAGAAGTCTGTGAAAAAGCAAAAGGTAGGAAGGATCAAAGAAGAAGAAGGCAGAACCGAAGAAGAAGGTCGATGGCAAAGGAAAGTGTTTCCATTGCAACAGCGACGGCCATTGGAAGCGGAACTGCCCTACTTACCTGGCCACCCTGAAGAACAAGAAGGAAGGTCCTTCTGGAGGTATGCTCGTTATTGAGTCTAACCTTACGGTTTCTTCTGCATCCAGTTGGGTGCTTGACTCTGGTTCTAGTGCTCATCTGTGCACTTCTATGCAGGGTCTTGAGGATAGCAGGAGGCTGAGGGATGGAGACATGATCCTACGCAATGGAGCAAGAGTTGCTGCAGTAGCCGTGGGAACATACCCTCTTCGCGATTACCATCTGGTTTAGACTTAGTTTTAAAAGACTGTTATTATGTGCCTGCAGCTAGCAGGAATTTGATTTCTGTTTCATGCTTAGCACAAGAAGGTTATGTGATCACCTTCTTTAAGGACCATTGTAACATTCTTTATGAAAGAAATAAAATTGCAAATGGTTTCCTTGTTAATGGTCTTTATCAGTTGCATATTGATGTACCTGTTTTAACTATCGAGCAAAACGTGAATGCCAAACGACCTAGGGATAGTCCAAACGACAGATATCTATGGCACCTGAGATTAGGTCATATAGCAGAAGATAGGATTAACAAATTGGAGAAAAATGGGCTATTGAGTCCATTGACTTTTGAGTCATATCCAACTTGTGAATCTTGTCTTCAAGGCAAAATGACTAAACTCCCTTTTGTTGGACATGGGGAGAGGGCCACAGATCTCCTTGCCCTAGTACATACTGATGTGTGCGGCCCATTCGATGTGCCGGCTAGAGGCAATTTTGTCTACTTCATTACCTTTACCGATGATCTGTCTAGGTATGGGTATGTGTATCTTATGAGACATAAGTCTGAAGCCTTTTGAAAAGTTCAAAGAATTCAGACATGAAGTAGAAAAACAAACTGGAAAACCCATTAAGGTTCTTCGATCAGATCGAGGAGGTGAATACCTTAGCCGGGAATTCCTAGACTATCTTAAGGAAAATGGCATAGTCTCTCAATGGACTCCACCAGGAACACCTCAACTCAACGGGGTTTCAGAACGGAGAAATCGGACTCTATTGGATATGGTTCGATCCATGATGAGCTTCACAGACCTCCCAGATTTTCTTTGGGGACATTCATTATTAACTTCAATCTATTTACTGAATAGGGTTCCCTCTAAAACCGTTCCTACCACACCGTATGAGATATGGCACGGTAAGAAACCAAGTCTGAGTCATCTCAGAATTTGGGGTTGTCCGGCTTATGTCAAAAGACAACAAGCGGACAAGTTAGAGTTTAGGTCCTTTAGAGCTCGATTCATAGGATATCCTAAAGAGTCATTAGGATACTATTTCTACATTCCAGAAGACCACAATGTGATTGTGAGTCGACATGCCATATTTCTTGAAAAATAGTTTATTCAAGATAGTGGCATTGGAAAGCAGATTAAGCTTGATGAGAAAGTCTCACAAGCAGAACGAGCTAAGGACCAAGTGGAACCAAATCAGGTTGAGCCAATAAGAACACTACCTCCTCCACCTCGTAGATCGGAAAGAGTTTCCCGTCCCCCTGAAAGATACTTAGGTATTATTTCAGAGGATGTAGAGGAAATGTTCCTCATAGGTAATGGTGCTCATGGTGATGATCCCAAAACCTACAACGAGGCGATATCAGATATCGACTCCGAGAAATGGCTTGAGGCAATGAAGTCAGAGATCGACTCGATGCACTCAAACCAAGTCTGGACCTTGGTAGATCCACCAGAAGGTATAGTACCTATTGGGTGTAAATGGATCTTCAAGAGAAAGATTGGTGCAGATGGGAATGTGGAGACATTCAAGGCTAGACTGGTGGCAAAAGGTTATAGTCAACGTGAAGGCATTGACTATCAGGATACCTTTTCCCCGGTAGCTATGCTAAAATCCATCCGCACATTGCTTGCTGTTGCAGCCTATTTCGATTATGAAATATGGCAAATGGACGTGAAAACGGCATTCCTAAATGGATATCTTGAGGAAGATATCTATATGGAACAGCCGCTAGGTTTCACATCCAGTGATACTGATCACAAGGTTTGCAAGCTGCAAAGGTCCATATATGGACTTAAGCAAGCATCTCGGAGCTGGAACACTCGTTTCAATGATGTGATCAAAAAGTTTGGTTTCATCAAAAATGAAGAGGAACCATGTGTTTTCAAAAGGGTCAGTGGGAGCGCTGTTGTCTTCCTCGTATTGTACGTGGATGACATCCTCCTTATTGGGAATGATATTCCCATGTTGACATCAGTCAAGATGTGGTTGTCCAAGGAATTCTCCATGAAAGACCTAGGTGAAGCATCCTTTATTCTAGGAATTAAGGTCTATAGGGATAGACCGAATAGGATGCTAGGACTTTCACAGAAGATGTACATAGAGGAAGTACTAAAGAGGTTTAGTATGGAAAACTCTAAGAGGGGATTAATACCCTTCAGACATGGTATTCATCTTTCCAAGAAGATGTGCCCCAGCACACCTGAGGAAATAGAACGCATGAGCAAGATCCCTTATGCTTCTGCAATAGGGAGCCTCATGTATGCCATGCTATGTACACGACCTGATATAGCCCATGCTGTGAGTGTCACAAGCAGATATCAGTCAAATCCAGGTGAAGAACACTGGACTTCTGTGAAATGTATCCTTAAGTACTTGAGAAGAACTAAGGATATGATGTTGGTCTTTGGTAATGGAGAACTCCAAGTTCAGGGATACACAGACTCGGACTTCATGTCCGATATAGATGATCGAAAGTCGACATCTGGCAGACTGTTTGTGTGCAATGGAAGAGTTCCAAGCAAACGGTGATACCATCTCATCCAGCGATTACCTTGAGAAAGGTTACGTTGAGGTCAAGAGAGTCAACTCCGCAGATAATGTGGCAGACCCACTTACAAAGCCGTTGGGCCAGCAGAAGATCGAAGCCCACCTTGAGAAGATGGGACTTAGACTTGTAGCCAATTGGCTTTAGGACAAGTGGGAGATTGTTAGATATATGTGCCCTAGAAGCCAGAATTGGCTGACACTTGTAATACACTTCTAGGGGCAAAATTATAATTTTGACTATAATTAATGAAATGGGTTATTTTCTATCACACATGTGTATTTAGTGTCTGTGATACATCCTTTGAGTTAATGGTAATGATAATTCATATTTTCAAGAGTTGAAAATTTAAGACATGAATAATCATTATTAACTCATAAACAGCTCCCGACCATAGGATCATCACGAGGATGGTGATTGATCCGGAAGGTTGGTGTACGATCGCTTCTCTTTAGTAGATGAGTCTTGAGTCTACGGTGTGGAGACACCGGAGCGAGAGTACAGGTACTCGTTAGAGAACGAGGGCACTGAGCGTGACCACCTCGAGTAGTCATTAGGAAGTCTACCTTCTCGTCAATGACTGACTCGATGCTGCAGTAGTGTGTCTGGTTCTTTGACCTGAGATGCATCGGCAGTTCACCTTGAGGGTGTTATAGTTTGACTACACCATTACTCGGTCTCCTAGCCATATGGAACCCTGAGGTGTATGTTGGCTATAGCATGTTCATTGTAGGAACTGGATTGCATCAAGATGGAATCTATCTACCTCGGTGGTAGAGGAGTAGCCCTATGATGATCATGAGAATCAAGTCCAGAAATCCCATGGCCATGGTAGAGTGAAATAATAGAAAGAGTTTCTATTTAGATTTTCACATTGGACTCGAATCGAATGATTACATCATATGACAGAGACTAGGGTTTGACGAGTTCACCTTAACCCTAATCTGATCGGGGCTCAAGATAGAAGAACTTAATCACACAGGTAGCTGCACCAAGAGGTTCGCATTCAGCTCTGATGGGTTGCCACCATATACTGCTAGGTGTCACTGGTGGATTTTGGGAGCAATTAGAATGATTTAGATGATCGATCATTCTAGCTGTTCGAATCAGAAGAGTTCTGATCCATCGAAAGGAGTTTCGATGATGTCTATGATAGAGATCATGACATATCCCATTACCATACAGAACTGAACCTAACTGGGTCACACAAACAAGGGTTTGAATCTGGTGATCATCAATTGAACTGATCTAGTTCAATTGATCTGAATGAGATTCAATTAGGTTCAAGGAAATCGTGCTAGCACTCGATTGAACCTAACGTTCTTCTTTTACTATCATAAATAAGTTGTCCTGACTGAGCCAAAGGAGTTTGTGCTCAATCAGAGGCCTTCATATGGTCTGACTGGAGGTTGTCCAAGTCAGAATAGGTTGTCTTATTTGTAAGACATTACCTGCCATTTTTGGTCACCTGCCATTTCTTGTTCTTTGACTTTGGTCAAAAGTCTACCTTTGACTGGTCAAACGTTGACCATTGACCCTTTGACTTTTGACCACATGTCATGCACCTATTGGAGAGCTGGTGGGGGCCTGTCCCCCTGCCAGAACCTGGCAAGGAGAAGGGCGCACGCCAAGGGTGGCGTGAGCCCAAGTAGGAGGCGCCTAGGAGTCCTTGTTGGACAAGGACTCCACCTCCCTTTTGGATTCCAATCAGAGTTCTACTAAGAATCCAGTTTGACTGGTCTTAGGCGCCCTCTAAGGAGGAATCCAGGGGTCTCTATTCCAACCAATCAGATTTAGATCTGATTTCACAAAGGGTTGTGATTGGTTGAGAGGAAGAGGAGTTGGATCACAAGAGGTCTATAAATAAGACCCTGCGCCCAACCCTAATTCTAAGTGAATGAATGCAATTAGACACGCCCCAAGGCTGCCTCTCCCCTCCTTCTCCATGCCATAGTCTCTTCTCCCCTTGCTCTCCACGTCCAAAAGGTGTTTTGGACTTAGGTTGGTGCGATTCAGATCAAGAAAGGCGATCAAAAGCAAGAAGGCTGCGCTGCTGCAAAAGGACGACTGCAGATCTTCAAAAGAGTTTTGAAGATCCTCCAGATCAGATCCAGATCTGATTTTTGGAGGTGTGATAGAGAAGAAGAGGATCTCCAGATCCAACCCGAGTGGATACCGGTAGAGGCCAGGCGCTTGCGTGGCTAAGATCCAGAACCTTCCGCTGCAATCAGGATCATCTACAGGGTAATAGGATTACCCAAATCAGGTAAATTAAATTTGATTTAATTTATCTTATTTTATTTTATTTATTAAAATAATAAGAATCAGATCTGAAACATATCAAGATCTGATTGAGATCAAGAGAAAATTTTTGAAATATATCTCTTGATCTAATCAGATCTGGACGAACCTGGACCGGGAAATCAGGATTTCCCTTCACTTCCCCACCTGTGGGTTTCCATCTTTCCCCCGTAGATATATGTGCCCTAGAAGCCAGAATTGGCTGACACTTGTAATACACTTCTAGGGGCAAAATTATAATTTTGACTAAAATCAATAAATGGGTTATTTTCTATCACATATGTGTATTTAGTGTCTGTGATACATCCTTTGAGTTAATGGTAATGATAATTCATATTTTCAAGAGTTGAAAATTTAAGACATGAATAATCATTATTAACTCATAAATTGCTCCCGACCATAGGATCATCACGAGGATGGTGATTGATCCGAAAGGTTGGTGTACAATCGCTTCTCTTTAGTAGATGAGTCTTGAGTCTACGGTGTGGAGACACCGGAGCGAGAGTACAGGTACTCGTTAGAGAACGAGGGCACTGAGCGTGACCACCTCGAGTAGTCATTAGGGAGTCTACCTTCTCGTCAATGACTGACTCGATGCTGCAGTAGTGTGTCTGGTTCTTTGACCTGAGATGCATCGGCAGTTCACCTTGAGGGTGTTATAGTTTGACTACACCATTACTCGGTCTCCTAGCCATATGGAACCCTGAGGTGTATGTTGGCTATAGCATGTTCATTGTAGGAACTGGATTGCATCAAGATGGAATCTATCTACCTCGGTGGTAGAGGAGCAGCCCTATGATGATCATGAGAATCAAGTCCAGAAATCCATGGCCATGGTAGAGTGAAATAATAGAAAGAGTTTCTATTTAGATTTTCACATTGGACTCGAATCGAATGATTACATCATATGACAGAGACTAGGGTTTGACGAGTTCACCTTAACCCTAATCTGATCGGGGCTCAAGATAGAAGAACTGAATCACACAGGTAGCTGCACCAAGAGGTTCGCATTCAGCTCTGATGGGTTGCCACCATATACTGCTAGGTGTCACTGGTGGATTTTGGGAGCAATTAGAATGATTTAGATGATCGATCATTCTAGCTGTTCGAATCAGAAGAGTTCTGATCCATCGAAAGGAGTTTCGATGATGTCGATGATAGAGATCATGACATATCCCATTACCATACAGAACTGAACCTAACTGGGTCACACAAACAAGGGTTTGAATCTGGTGATCATCAATTGAACTGATCTAGTTCAATTGATCTGAATGAGATTCAATTAGGTTCAAGGAAATCGTGCTAGCACTCGATTGAACCTAACGTTCTTCTTTTGCTATCATAAATAAGTTGTCCTGTCTGAGCCAAAGGAGTTTGTGCTCAATCAGAGGCCTTCATATGGTCTGACTGGAGGTTGTCCAAGTCAGAAAAGGTTGTCTTATTTGTAAGACATTACCTGCCATTTTTGGTCACCTGTCATTTCTTGTTCTTTGACTTTGGTCAAAAGTCTACCTTTGACTGGTCAAACGTTGACCATTGACACTTTGACTTTTGACCACATGTCATGCACCTATTGGAGAGCTGGTGGGGGCCTGTCCCCCTGCCAGAACCTGGCAAGGAGAAGGGCGCACGCCACCCTAGGCGTGTGCCCAAGTTGGAGGCGCCTAGGAGTCCTTGTTGGACAAGGACTCCATCTCCTTTTTGGATTCCAATTAGAGTTCTTCTAAGAACCAACTTTGACTGGTCTTAGGCACCCTCTAAGGAGGAATCCAGGGGACTCTATTCCCACCAATCAGATTTAGATCTGATTTCACAAAGGGTTGTGATTGGTTGGGAAGAAGAGGAGTTGGATCACAGCTTAGTCTATAAATAAGACCCTGCGCCCAACTCAGATTAATATGAGATAGAATTATGATGAGATCATAGTTTCCCATGCCCCAAGGCTGCCTCTCCCCTCCTTCTCCATGCCATAGTCTCTTCTCCCCTTGCTCTCCACGTCCAAAAGGAGTTTTGGACTTTGGTTGGTGCGATTCAGATCAAGAAAGGCGATCAAAAGCAAGAAGGCTGCGCTGCTGCAAAAGGACGACTGCAGATCTTCAAAAGAGTTTTGAAGATCCTCCAGATCAGATCCAGATCTGATTTTTGGAGGTGTGATAGAGAAGAAGAGGATCTCCAGATCCAACCCGAGTGGATACCGGTAGAGGCCAGGCGCTTGCGTGGCTAAGATCCAGAACCTTCCGCTGCAAACAGGATCATCAACAGGGTAATAGGATTACCCAGATCAGGTAAATTAAATTTGATTTAATTTATCTTTTAATTTTATTTTATTAAAATAATAAGAATCAGATCTGAAACATATCAAGATCTGATTGGGATCAAGAGAAAAATTTTTTGAAATATATCTCTTGATCTGATCAGATCTGAACGAACCTGGACCGGGAAATCAGGATTTCCTCAGAGCAAGTCCAAGGAGGCACCAGGGTGGGGGTGCGGGGGGAGGGGGGGGGGGGCGGTGGAGGCGGGGGATGGGGGGGGGGTTGCGGGGCGGGAGGCAAAGGGATGGGGGGGAGGGCGGTCAGGAGGTGGGGGCGGTGGGGAGGAGCGGTCGGGATGGGCAGAGGGGCAACCAGGGGGAGGGTGAGGGTGGGGGGTCTGGTGGGAGTGGCGGGAGGGGCGGCTGGAGGTGGGGGGGCCAGTTGTGGGTGGCAGGGTGGGGGGAGGGCGGCCGAGATGGGGGGAAGGAGGGGTGGCGGGAGGGAGGAGGGTAGGGGGCCGGGTGGGGGGTGGCAGGAGGAGCGGCCGGGGATGGGGGGCGGAGGAGGAAGGGGAAGGAGGGGCAGCACTGGCCCAGGAGGAAGAAGGGGCTGCATTGGTCGAGGGGGAAGAAGCCTTACTAACGACGGAGAGGAGGGGGAGAGATAGAGAGAGATCAAGCGCGCATGGAAGAAAAGCAGAAAAAATTTAGAAATTTTTAACCTAACCTCCAGCAGCGGTTATCGAACCGCTGTAATAGATCTACAGCAGTGGTTATCCAAAACTGCTGTCATAGATCTATGATAGCGATTCTATAACTGTTGCTGTAGATCTATAGCAGCGGCTTTTGATAACCACTATCGTAGATTGAAAATAATTTTTTTTTTATTTTTTTATAAATATTATATAATTTTAAAATTTAATGTTCATCTTCATCGTTCATTATCTAAATAATTATCATTAGAATATCATCACATAAGGTTGCCTCGATCCAATGGCCCTAGCTTCATCGATTAAAAAAATTTGATTTCGACAATCACGAATGATGATGCAATGATCTGATAAATGAAGATCTTTGATAGATCCAAAAATCTGCAATGATGATCTTGATGATGTTTATAAAATTTTACTTCAATCGGATATCATTATCATGGTCAATTTAGTATGGAATGATTTTGACCGTTAAATTAGAAACAAGTAATCAAAGGATTAAATGGCATTCGATTATGAGATAATTTTTTAGTTAAATAATTTTTATTATAATTTTAAATATTTTATATGATTATGATAGTAAAATTTAAATTATTTTTGTATATACTGTTCATGTTAAGCAAAGATTGTAAAAATACGAGCATAATAACTAGTGAAGTTTCAGAATGATTATCAGGAGACGTATAGTTTTAGATTGTTCTTCATCTCACGAGTTAAATTTTATAATCACCACCATAAAAAATAATTAAAGTAGTAGCCAAGATCATTTATAAAAAAAATTATCTCATAATCGAATACCATTTGGTCCTTTGATCTCTCGTTTATCATTTAACGATCGAAACTAATCTATACTAAATTAATCAAGATAACGATATCCAATTGAAATAAAACTTTGATAGTACACTACAAACATCACTGAGATCATCATTATAGATTTTCGAATCCATCAAAGATCTCCATCTATCAGATCATCGTATCATCGTTCGTGGTCATCGAAATCAAATTTTTTTGATCGATAAAGATAGGGCCATCGGATCGAGGTGAGCTTTTATAATGATACTCTAATAATAATTATTTAGATAATGAATGGTGAAGATGGATATTAAATTTTAAAATTATATAATATTTAAAAAAATAAATATATATGGCAGCGGTTATAATTAACCGCTGCTATAAATAAGCTTATAGCAACGATTCCTACTAACTGCTGCTATAAGTTCGATTTATGACAGTAGTTTTACTAACGATTGTTATAAGTTTGACCTATAGCAGTGGTTATAATGAACCACTGTTATAAGTCGACCTATGGCAGCGATTTTTTATAACTACTGTTATAGGTCTGATCTACGGCAATGGTTTTCGTTAACCATTGCTATATGTCGGATCTATAGCAGCGGTTACAATAACTGCTACCACAGGTCCGACCTATGGCAGCGGTTAACAAAAATTGCTGCTACCATAGGTCCGATCTATGGTAGTGGTTAATGAAAATCGCTGTCGTAGGATCTATGGCAGCGATTTTGAAAACCATTATCATAAGATCTATGGCAGTAGTTTTGAAAATCGCTGCCATAGTATGTGCTGCCATAGACCATTTTTGTAGTAGTGTATATGATTTATTAAAGTTCAGCTCTTGACAAGCATGTCATCTACATAAATTTTTATATTACGGTCGATCTGCTCCTTGAAGATCTTATTCACCAATCGTTGGTAGGTTACTCATGTATTTTTAAGTGCAAAAGGCATAACCCTATAATAGAGACCACGATCAGTGATAAAAGTAGTTTTCTTCTCATCTTCTAGTACCATCTGGATTTGGTTATAGCTGGAGAAGATATTCATAAAAGTGAGAAGCTCATGGCCCAAAATCGCATCCATCAATTGATCGATTCTGGAAAAGGGGTAGCTATCTTTTGGATGAACTTTATTCAACTTTTTGAAGTCGATACACATTCTCCATTTATCAGTTATTTTTTTAACGAGGACTACATTGGAGATCTAGTTTGGATAAGAGACTTCTCGAATGAATTCAGCCTTAAGAAGCTTGTCAACTTCTTCCACAATCATCTTCTGTCTCTTAGAGGCATAACTGCATATTTTTTTTTCACTGGCCCATATTTGGGATCAATGGCCAGATGATGTTCCATAGCATTAACATCGATTTCGAACATGTCTATTGGGATCCAGGCAAAAACATCCACATTTCTTTACAAGAAGGTGATGTGCTGCTCTCTTACTTCTTCCTTCAAAATGGAGCCAATCTGGACAGTATGATCCTCCTTTCCATCATTCAATGGGATTGGGACAAGGTGTTCCATAGGGTCACCTCATTCTTTAGTAAGATCATCGTGGGCATTAAGTCCATCCACTAGATAAGGATCTGGCTGACCTTCTCACTACAAGATGATCGTATAGCAGTGTCTGGCCAGGGCTTGGTCTCCTCTAACTTCTCTGATCCCATAGTTTGTTGGAAACTTCATTTTTAGGTAATAAGCCAACACCACCATCCGAAGTGCATTTAGACTAGATCGACCGAGAATTGCATTATAAGTAGATGAAGCTTTCACTATTAGAAAAGCCACCTGAGTCCTGAATTGCCTTGGATATCGTCCTGCAGCCACAGTTAATATTATTATCCATTCAACTAGCACGATATCGCCAGTGAAGCCTATCAATGGATAATTTATTGATCCTAATCGGTTATTAGGTATAGACATTTTAGAAAAAATATTATAAACAAGACATCGATAGAACTTTCATTATCAATAAGAATGAGGTGTACACCATAGTCAACAATATTTAAAAAAACTACAACGGCATCGTTATGGAGGAATTGAATCTCTTGTGTATCTTCTTTAGTGAAGGTAATGAATTCTTCAGTTCTCTACCTGTTAGCTAGCTCATTAATCCATCAGTTTCTTTCCATCGAAGTTTTCCAGAGATGGTATTGATGATGTCAAGGGGTGGCCGATCTCCTTATTGCTCCTCTCTTCTTGGTGGTTCTGACAGTGGTGGTGCCCTTAGCCGATCTTTTCTTACTTCAGACTAGCATCAAAGGAATCGACCAAGCCGACCTCACCTGATAAGCTCCTCGATCTCATCTTGGAGCTGGATATATTTTTTAGTATTGTAATCATGGTCACGATGGTGGAGATAGTATTTATTAGGATTGCGCTTGCTAATATGAGTGTGCATTCTTTCAAGCCTCGGCAGTTGCTCCTTAATCTCCATTAATACCTAAATTTTGGGAGCATTAAGGGGGGCGTAGTTGTGAAATCTTCTTGGAGGAGAGTTTTATCGTGCCCTTCTGTAAGGGCTTCTTTGTCGATGAGCTTGGGGAGGGGTCCAAGCTCAATTATGCTCAAAAGGAGTTCGGGAGCATGGTCAAGCTTTACTCAACTTCTCTTCAACTGCAGGCTTACTAGTTTCTTCTACACGTCGCTCTCCTACAGCTTCATCATTCTTAGCCTTGAAGGCCTCTTCTATCCGAGAATAGCCATTAGTCCGGACTAATATATCAGCAAAATTTCTGGGGTACTTCTTTTTCAGAAAAAATAGTTAGTCATTCTTCTGAAGGCCATCTTTTAGTGCGGTCATGGCGACATATATATCAACAAACTTTTTAGGATACTTTTTCTCTAAAAAGAACAGTAGGTCATTCATCTGAAGGTCATTTTTTAGTGCGGCCATGGCGATGGATTGGTCTAGATTTTGGACTTCTAAAACAACGACATTGAAGTGGCTGACATAAGCTCGGATGGACTCTCCTTCTTTCTACTTGATGTTGATGAGGAAGTCTGAGCCCCGCCTTGGACATCAACTACTTATGAAATGAGCCACAAATTGATGGCTCATTTGGTTAAACAAGAAGATTGCACCTGACTTAAGAGTCGAGTACCAATTTTTCGTTGCTTCCTTCATAGTGGATAGAAAAGCTCGGCACAAGATGGTGTCAAACGTGCCATGGAGCAGCATCATTATCCGAAAAGCCTTCAGATATTCAATCGGATCAATGGTCCCATCGTAGCTCTCAAATTGAGGAAGCTTAAAATTCGGTGGGACAGGCTCTTGTATGATTCGCTGAAAAAAGAAAGATCGGTACAGATATCATCGCTATGGACGGAGGAAGCCTAGTGAAGTTTTTTGATCCACCAGTTTATTTTCTAGAGCTTTTGATCCAGAAGATCCTTTCGATCATGAATCTCTAGAGTCTTATGATAGAGTGGAGGTAGAGATCCTCTAGAGGTGGAGTCGTGATTAGAGCAAGGGCTCTCCGTCCTCTGCTTCTTCTTTCTAGGGGTCACCAAATTACTAGCCTAGGTGGGTCGTATGATCATTGGGTTCTGGTACTCCAATGAGGCTCTCTCCAACTGAATTGATGTTGGATGCTATTACATAGCTTGTACTACCTCTGTGAGGCCTCTAACTTGCTGGACCAGCAGGTTGAATTGCTTTATATCCATCATTACCGTAGGTGGAGAAGCCTGTGGTGCCGAAGATAGAGTCAAAGCAGGCAGATCTGGATGAGATTTGATCATGGAGGTAGCAGATCACATCGCTGATACCTTCTTAGGAGGCATCCCGCAGAGATGATCGAAGAAGAAGAAGAAGGAGATGTTGAGATGAAATTTTGTCAAGCACTCCTTTAAGAATAAGAGATCAAACGGGAGGTTCATGAGTCTCTTTCTCTAGCACCAATTCTGTTGGTACAGAAAACTATGAATGCTGAAATTAGCTGAAGTTGAGAAAGATGAGGTCACCATCGAAACCTGCAAAATAAGTCCAAATTGGAGGTGGAGTTGCTCTGGTAGGATCCTCGGACAGTCAAGTCAGTTCTTTATCCACAGAAATGTAGCACTCAGAAAATTTTAGCAAAATTTTTAGCTTGAAGAGAAACATATCTAGGAGTCCCTTAAAAAGATAAAAATTATAACAAACTGATAGTGACGATCGTGACTGTCTGATAGTGGATCATTTAGAATCACGTAGAGTTTGTTATGAAGAATAGTGTCCATTATCGTGATGTACCAGTCTGTAGAGATTTAGTAGTTGAAGTTTGGATGGAACAATTATTGATGATGAAGAGCTCCATACTATAATTATTTTGGAGAAGTTTAGACTTCTCCAAGGTTATCTATCTGTTGACTGGCTTGTGTTGAGCTCGAAGCTGAATCTGCATAGATGACGAGATTCTTCTAGGTGATAGCAAGGATTTCGGCTAAAAGAACTTGCTAGGCGATTGGAAGGAGTTTGATTGGAGGGAGCCCTTTGGGCGACTGGATGGAGATCGACTGAATGGAGTTCAGCTGGTGGCTGGGATAAGCAAGCATAATTATAGCATTTTGGTGAGTCTCAATTGCTTCTTTAAGGTCCAATTATCTTCAAGGTCGTCTGTAATTGAATAACCATCATTGATTAAAGGCTGGTAAGAATGACAGACTCACAAATTTAGAATTACGATCATGCTATTCATGGAGTAGCTCGGGCTTAATCTGATGATGGAGTTCTTCTATTTATCCAGAGTTATGCACTTGAGATCCCAAATTGGATAGGGCCCAGATCTACCTTTTAGTGAGGTGTAGAAGTTCATCTAGAGGTAAGCTCTGCCAGCTTATGGTTTTTGTTGCGAGATTCAATCCATAATAGCTAGGCTTGGTTTGAAGGAGATCTAGTTAGATAAGAGTTCAGCCAACATCAAGATCGGCTAGATTAGGTTATGCAGAGATTGGATGCTTAGCCAACCACTTTGATGATCGCTTTCACTATTTAAGTTCATCCGAAAGGAGTTTGACTGAAGCCCACTACTTATAATGGAAAAATTTGGCTGTCTTTATAATTTATCGTCGAATAAAGCCAGACCGATTGGGCTTCGCCACTCAAGCCTTACCATCAAATGGAAAATGATCATTTTTACTATTCAAGCTTGTCTCGGCGGGATTCGTGATGCTTCGCGGGATCTATAGTTTATTCATGTAGTCAAGAAGATCAGCTGGCTAATTGAAGATCGGCTATCTTAGAATTACCTTAGGACCAGATACTAGGCCAAACTTTGGTAGGAGTGGATTTAACCCCAACAATGGAGATGACGTGCTTCTACTAGTATGAAGAATAGGAGAAGCTACTAATCAAAATATGTGATACTTGGACTTCGGTGCAAGTAACCATATGTCGGGGCACAAAGAAATCTTCATGAAGCTTAATGAATCGGTGAATGGCTATATCTCATTTAGAGATGCTTCTAAGATAAAGGTGAAAGGCATTGATAAGATATTTATTCAACTCAAAGATGGAAACTAATAGTTTATTTTCAATATCTATTATGTGCCTGATATAAAAACCAACATTCTTAGTGTTGGGCACCTCTTAGAGAGAGGATTTGATATGCAATTGAAGGAAAAAAGCTTCTACCTAAGAAAATAAAATAAATTGATTGCTCATGTTCCTATGTCAAATAACTACATGTTTATGCTAAACATAAATTATGTTATTGCTAAATGTCTAAGTGCATGTATGAAGGATGTTTCTTGACTTTGGCATTTGCGGTTTGAATATGTAAACTTTGGTGCTCTAAAGTTTCTTTCAAGTAAGAGAATGATGAAGGGGCTGTTCTATATTGATGCTTCTAATAATATATGTGAGGGGTGTATTCTCAGCAAACATTCAAGAAGGAGCTTTCTAAAGGAGTCTTATAATAAAGCAAAAACACCACCTCAACTTATCCATACTGACATTTGCAGACCGATCACTCCAACCTCATTTGGAGGTCATCGTTATTTTCTATCTTTTATTGATGATTTTAGTAGGAAAACATAGGTGTACCTCTTGAAGAAGAAGTCAGAAGCATTTCAAGCTTTCAAGGAGTTTAAAGCTTTGGTGGAGAATCAAAGTGGCTATGCCATCAAGGCACTGTAGTCAGATCATGGTGGAGAATTCACATCTAAGAAGTTTGAAGCTTTTTGCAAATCTCATTTGGAGATCTTTGACCACACCATACTCACCTCAACAAAATTAGACTATACTTGACATGGTTTGAAGCATACTTAAAACAAAGGAGATACCGAAGGAGTTTTGGGGCAAGGCCATCAATTATGTAGTCTACTTGTTTAATAGATTTCATACAAAAAACTTGAAAGAGGTAACACCACAAGAGGCATGGAGTAGTTACAAGCCTGATGTCTCTCATTTGAAGGTATTTGGATGCATAGCTTATGCATATGTTCCAAATCAAACAAGAGGCAAGTTAGACGACAAAAGCTTGTCATGCATCTTCATTGGCTATAATGCGACATCTAAAGCCTACAAGCTCTATGAACCAAAGAAGAAGAAAGTTATTATAAGCCGAGATGTGGAGTTTCAAAAAGATGGCATTCGGAGTTAGAGCACTAATATGATGATGATACAAGATGAAGAGCAAGTCAAGGAGCAAATTAGAAAGCCAACATCTCCTTCATTTTCTACTTTATCGGATGAAGATGGTTTAACACCACTAAAGACAAGAAATATTCAAGATTCATATAAGGTGACAATTTCTCTAAATCTTATTAGTTTTTTTGCTAATGAAAAAATAATTTCTTTTGAAGATGTTATAAAAAATGAGAAGTGGAGGAAAGCCATGAATGAAGAGATAAAATGGAGAAGAATAAGACATGGAAGCTCACTTGTCTACTAAGAGGGTTTGAACCAATATTGGAGTAATGTGAGTTTACAAAGTCAAGAAGAATGCACAAGGTGAAATGGAGAAATACAAAGTACAAATTATGGCTAAAGGCTATAAGCAAAAGGTTGGGATTGAATACAATGAGGTCTTTGCTCCTATTGCTCGAATGGAGATCATTCACTTGATGATTTTTTTAGTGGATCAAAATAAATAAAAGATTTTTCAACTTGATTTTAAATCAGCCTTTCTTACTGGCTACTTGAATGAAGAAGTGTACATTGAGCAACCCAAAGATTATGTCAAAAGAGGGCAAGAAGATAAAGTGTTGAAATTGAAAAAGATGCTTTATGGTTTGAAGCATGCACCTAGAGCTTGAAACTCAAAAATTGATGGATATTTCAAAGCTAATGATTTTGTTCAATGCCTCTATGAATAAGCTCTCTATGTCAAAAAAAAGAAAGGAAATATATTACTTGTCTCATTATATGTAGATGATCTTATCTTTATCGACAATTCTACACAATTGATCAAAGAATTCAAGCAAGCAATGGCAAAAAAGTTCGAAATGACTGACATGGGACTTATGTCCGATTTTCTTGGCTTAGAGGTAAATCAATTAGAAAATAAAAATTTTCTTTTTCAAGAGCACTATGCAAAGGAAGTGGTTCAAAAGTTCAAGATGAAAGATTGCAATTCTATTAACACACCGATGGATTATGATGCAAAATTATTCAAGAATGATGAAGACAAAGTGATTGATCCCATACTATATAAAAGCTTGGTAGGATGCTTGAGGTACATGACATGTACAAGACTAGATATACTATATAGTGTTGGTTTGATGAGCCAATTTATGGAGGAATCAAAATTATCTCATTGGAAGGAGGCTAAGAGAATCCTATGCTACATTCAAAGTACTCTAAGCCTTAGCTTATTCTATTCTCATTCTAATAATTTTCAACTTGAAAGCTACTCCAATAGTGATTGGGGTGGAGACTTGGATAATCGGAAAAGTACTTTTGGATTTATATTTTTTATGGATGATACAGCATTCTCATGGATGTTAAAGAAGTAATCCATTATTACTCTCTCAACTTGTGAAGCCGAATATATTGCAGCATCTTCATGTGTTAGTCATGCAATATGGCTAAGGAGCTTACTAAAGAAAATTAATTTTGATTAAAATGAAGCTATACAAATTTACATTGGTAGCAAGTTGGCAATTGTTTTATAGAAGAATCTAGTCTATCATCAAAAGAGCAAACATATAGATGTTCATTTTCATTCAATCTTGGAACATGTGAAGAATAAAGATGTGGATCTTATTTATATAAAAACTCAAGATTAAGTTGCAGACTTTTCACTAAATCACTAAGAGTTGATCTTTTCAACAAATTCAAAGGTATACTTAGTATAAAGGATGGAAGACAATTAAGTTTAAAGGGTGTGTTGAAAATAAATAAACTTAATTATGCGTGGAATTAAGAGATGCTATTTGATGGTTAAAGAGATTTTTGGTGTTCCCAAGAGACTTTGTTTCAAGAGAAGGTATTGGAATTAGTAAACTAAATTAATATTATCTTGTTATTAGCAATGACTTTTAGTGTTTCCTATGAAATGTACTTAGAATTTCTCTCGATATATGAAACCAAAGAGTCATTTATAAATATGACTCTTGGTATTTTGTAAAGGGATGCACTTTAAATATTTTGTATCAAATGAGTTGAAGATATATCAAATAAAGATAAAGTTCTCTTCTTCTAAATAGCTCTATTCTCTACATGCCTTAGTAAAAAAATACTATTATACTCTTCTCTTCCTCTATCCGTCCCAACATACCCTATGATCTAAGATCACCATATTTAGTATATCATGGTCCGGTAATTAAAGATCCCTAGGTATCCATGAGTAACTTATTTGATATGTTGTGGGAATCTAAGATCACTAATCATAAATAAACAAAAATACCCCTAATATATAAAAGGAAGATTTTTTTTTTAATGTATTCTTAGTTTTCATGAATCAAGAATATAAGTAAATATGCTGATTCTTATGGTGGTTGTATTCAAATATATAAAACAATTAAGCAAATCACTACTTTGTGATATAGGGACATCATCGGCTTTTCTATGATAAATACTTTATTGTTAACATAGAAAACGCTCTCAACATTTTTCTATTCTTCAGTGCTTTTAGAAGAACTTGTATCATTGACTCAACCATTTATTCTATTGCTGGTATTTTACAAAGTGGGGAGAACATATATGAAGATAAATCAAGGATGAGTGTAGATGGTAGTTAGAAATTGTTCTAAGAATTTCTTCCATGTAAATTCATAGCATTTTTGCCCTTTAGGTACATAGATTTCTTGTTATTCTAATCTCGGTAGAAGAATGGGAAAGAAAATTCTACCAAAAAAAGGGAATGAAAGGAAATATATTTTTAATTGGATAAAGGAAAAACATTTTGATGGCTTTACATATCATCCAGAAATATGATGCACGCATAGATTGAATTAAGACAGTATTGTTCTTTTCCTTTTCCTCAAAGTTATTCTTTGTTCTTTTTGGAGGGGGTTTATAGGAATCAATGAAAGCACAAAGGAAATTAGCCATACAAAATTTATATTCTTTGATATTACTAGCCTATTTGGCGAACCAGTTTGCTGGCCTATTATTCCTACGGATATAATGGCTAGTATAAATGTAGCGCAATTTACTCTTTCAAAAGGACGATGGGGAATATTGAATCCAACGTTTAGTGCATGGCCCCATGCATGCTTCCGCTTTGATTTTTTTTTCCTCTGCGTGGCTTTGCCAACTACCCTACCTGCGGTGCCCCTATAAATAAGACACCACATTACTATGTGGAATCCTCATCTACACTTGTCCTGCTGCTCAAAGATGATGGCATTGATGCTCTCTTTCCCACCCCATAACCCTTCTTGTTTCTCCTCTCTGGATACTGGCACTCGCAAAACAAAATCTTCAAAGATCCTCATGACCCTCTCCCCACCTTCAAAGCCTAGGTCAGCTCCCTAAGTTTTCATCACATTTGTTTCTGGAAAAAGATCCTTTCCTTTTTTTTTTTTTTACCGTTTGTTTCTGTTACGATTCCCTTTTCTCCATGATTTTATTGATTATATACAGAAAAATCCTGCAATGACTGAGAATAGCAGTCATATTAATGATTGGCGAAGGATTAGAGCAATCAATCTGGGGGGTAACGTTGCCCGTCTAAATAGTTAAGACAGGAGATCAGATGGTTATGATTGTCATGATGCGCCAAATTAATTGGCCAGTACATGTCACATGTACATGTTGCTACTATTTTGGTCATTATATTTGTTGTAACATTTAGTCATCGTTCAGTGCTGACTTGATGATCCGTTGAGGCTTTCGAGTGATCATTATCTATTTTTTCATAAATGTGGTCATTATTTATTTATTAATAAATAATTCCTAGATCCCTTCCAACAACCGCCATGTGGCCCTTAAAAATTTAAAATCTATGATCATTATCACCATTGTTGTTTTTCTCCAATGTTTTTCTTTTCGCGGTTATTGCTGTTCGTTATTTTCATTTGTGTTGACGTTAGATTTCAACAGGGATCCATAAGGGATCCATTAATGGCTTTCTTGTTTTTTTTTTCCTTCTCTATGCATTCTTCCCTTTATTTCTTTACTGTTACAATATTTTGTGTCATGATAGGGAGGTAAAGAATGACATGAGGAAGCAGCGAAGTCCCCTTGAAATAGATATCAAGGAGGTCACTCACTCCATGCATCCAGAAAAGCAGGAGATCTTCAAGTCATTAGAGAAATGGGCGGAGGACAACATCTTGACACTCCTGAAGCCGGTCGAGAACTCGTGGCAACCGCAGGATTTTTTGCCAGATCCCTCAACCGAAGGCTTCTTCGACGGTATAAAGGAAATAAGGCGCCGGGCAGCGGGGATCCCGGATGACTACTACGTGTGCTTGGTCGGCAACATGATCACTGAAGAGGCCCTGCCAACGTATCAAAGCTTCGTCAACACTTTCGACAGCGTTCGAGATGAGACAGCGAGCAGCCTCAGCTCCTGGGCCAGGTGGACGAGGATGTGGTCGGCCGAGGAGAACCGGCATGGAGATATCCTTCACAAGTATCTCTACTTGAGTGGGAAGTTGGATATGAGGCAGATAGAGAAGACCATACAATACCTCATTGGATCCGGGATGGTAAGTTTCAGTCTTGGTTCAAGCTGAAGTTGGTATCATTGACTGCAACAAGAATGGTTGCAACTTCTGCCTGGTGAATCCTAGCTTAGACTGATTAACCAAATCAATAAGTTATGAATTGGATAAATATATAGATAGATAGATAAAGAGTAGTTGCATCAGAAAAATGAGATACATATACTTGACATGCCAACTGGTCGTGTGTGATCTTGGAATGAAATATGCAACCGAAGAGCATAATCTGCTTCTTATTAAATTGCAACATTTTGTGCCACTTAGGAATGTCAAGAAACAGTTCTACGACATATTAAACCAACCACACCAGACTCGGTCCAAGGTGCTTCAGCTTGCTCAAGGGTTGGGTTTTTAATGGGTTTGACATGGTGATATTAAATTTGTTTTTCAATAGAACACAAGTGTATATATATGTTTCTCACTTGTCGCTCTCTTTGCTTTCATCTTTGTTTAGATCGTCCATGCAGAGAACAACCCATATCGGGGTTTTATCTACACTTCCTTCCAAGAAAGGGCGACCTTCATCTCTCATGGGAACACAGCAAGGCATGCCAAAGACCATGGTGACCTACTGCTTGCAAAAATATGCGGCCTCATCGCCGCAGACGAGAAGCGTCACGAGGCAGCATACACCAAGATCATCGAAAAATTATTCGAGATCGATCCAGACACGACCATGTTGGCCCTGGCTGATATGATGAAAAAGAGGATCACCATGCCGGCTCTTCTGATGTTTGATAGTCAAGATGACAACCTATTCAACCACTATTCCTCTGTAGCTCAGAGGATCGGTGTTTACACCGCCAAGGATTATGGAGACATAGTGGAATTCTTTGTGAAGAGATGGAATGTGGAGAAAATCGCAGGCTTGTCGGGAGAGGGAAGAAGGGCTCAGGATTACGTGTGTGGCCTTCCTCAGAGGATTAGGAGGATGGACGAGAGAGCTCAAGAGAGGAGGGTCAAGCAATCCCACATGGTTTCTTTTAGTTGGATCTTCAACAGGTCTGTTCTGGTGTAGGTGACTGGGTTGTTAGCAATAGAAAGCTCTCCTAGTGCTCTTGAGGGCTCATCTTTCTTAATTTCTTGCATGTTTCTTGTAACAGTAGTTGTGTGGCGTGGCCGTGCATATGACTGTAGCTTAATTAAGGACAATGAAAATTTCCTAACTCTCTCTCTCTCTCTCTCTCTCTTCTGGTTTTATTTCCATTTTTGTTTTCCTTTGTTTTGGTCTGCCTAAGGACATATATGGAGTCCCTGGTACGTTCACTGGAGACTGGAGTCGGGAGGCTGGATATGCTTTATTTAGTTTGTTATTTACTTACTGCCTTACAGGAGACGTGATACTGAGAGGAGGAGAAACGGTGAGCTGCCAAAGAGAGGCAACCAAGTATAAATAAATGGGGTACAAGACAGCTTTCATTGCTGAGGAGAGACGGGGGAGCATGGCCTCCATGGCTGGCTTTAGAGCTCAGTCGGGCGTGCCCGTCTACTCATAGCTAACAAAAAGCTAGCTCCCCCGCCGTTTAATAGATGGAACTGAATAGAATGGAGTGGACCAAGTGAATTAAATTGTCATTGCTTCCAATGAGTTATGGCATTTGAAAAGAGCTTGCGCAATTAATTGGTACCCTGGCCGGGGCCTGAGAAAGCTGAACCGAAGGCAGAAAAGTTAATGTCGAGTCGGGAAGACGTTTTGGGGAGAGAGAGAGCTGCCTCCTAAACCAAAGAGGGTGGAAAGCCAACGTTATTACATTCGAAAGGTGGCCTCCAAAGAACGTACAACAACCACAAAAAAAAAGGAAAGAAAAAAGAAAGAAAGAAAAACTCGTAAGCTAAGCTCTTGCATGTGATTTAGAGTCAAGGCATACTGTAGTCCGTATTGTCTTGAATAGGAAACTTATAACTAGGGTTGCAATGGGCCGAATTGAGCCAGCTTCGGTTTGGTTGCATGAATATTCTAGGATATCTTATGATTCTAGAATATTTTCTTATATATTTTTTTATCTATTCTCCAATATATATTTTTAATAAATATTTTAAAATATCTCATGATTCTAGAATATGTTCTCATATATTCTACCATATTTTCTCTATATATTCTCTATTTCTTCTATTTATTATTACATATATAATTGACTATGTTATGTATAAATATGTACCCACTATATTGTGTTCTTGTTTTCAAGCAAATACTATAGAGTTGTTCTTTCTCCAAATTGCTTCCTTTTTTGTTAACATGTATTAGAGTTGATGGGTCATTATCGCTCATATATTGTGCAGTGATTATTCGTTGCCAATATGTCAACATAATCCAACCTAATTTCAACCACCATATGATTGCCTTTCTTTTCCTCTCACACCGCACCAGGATATCCATTCCCCTCTATCTTTGATGGTGGCTCCCAATGTCAAATACCACTACTTTATTGGCAGGCTTGCTTAGGCAATGGACGATGTCTCTGTCAAGAGAACTTTCAGCCAATTTGGCAAGATCGTCGAATCCAAGATCATCAACAATCGACAGATAGGAAGGTCGAGGGGCTTCATGATCTTCAAGCACAAGTAAGTGAAACAAGCAAACCTTTGACGAGAGGAGCATTACTGTCAATGAGGCCCAATCCCAAGGTAGCAGTGGTGGGTTTCATAGTGGCAAAGGGTACGATGGAGGTTATTGTGAGATTGGAAGTAGGTATAGTTGCGGAGATGTTGGCTATGGTCATGACCAAGGTCACGGAGGGTCCCATCCCTCAAGGAGCAATAGCTCATTGGATGGAGGCTGTTGAAAGTTGAAGCATGACCAATAAAATGCTACTTGGACAAATGTCATGGCCAATGTTGAACATTTCATGTCTAATTCTTGATCTTAATGTACTATCTTTTTCATAGCAGATATTGAGGCAATTGTTAATCAAATTCTCTTTTATATATATTCTCCTTCTTTACCTATTTTACCGATCACTATGGGTAATTCCTCTTGGATTATTGATTCTGCATGTTTTAATCACATTATCTCTGATTCTTCATGGTTCTCCACTAAAACTATAGCCACTCATATACTCACTACTCACATAGATCTCTTGTGCATGTCAGCTATGTTGAAACTATTAGAACACCTTCTCTTACTATTTCTGATGCATACCATATATTATCTTCATCATATTTTTTATTGTCTGTTGGTCAACTTTGTGATTTTTTTGAGAATCCAGGAGGAAGTAAGCTTCTTCCCCCGAGTAGAGTTTAATTATATTATA
The DNA here is from genome assembly GCA_006176705.1 of Cocos nucifera. Taxonomy (NCBI): domain Eukaryota; kingdom Viridiplantae; phylum Streptophyta; class Magnoliopsida; order Arecales; family Arecaceae; genus Cocos; species Cocos nucifera. The sequence continues at coordinate 39,106 of QRFJ01006737.1, read as the reverse complement.
TTAAAGAGGATATACAAGGTATAAGCTGAAATCAAAGGTCCAACTTTTAAAATGACATCAAGGCATCATGACTTTGCATGAGTTCGTCCCATCAAAAGATGGAACGTAGTTTCATGAGACCATAAAAAAGCTTAAGGTACATTATGTTGGTGCGAAATCTAGTCATCGTTGGAGGAGTGCTAGAGTCGAAGAAGATGAGATTGCCGCTGATAATCTGCAAAATAAGTATCGTCCAGAGTCTGGGGGTGGCTCTGGCAAAATCCTTCGATGATCAAGTCAGCTCTTTCGGCCAACAGTAATGAAGTGCTCAATAGAAAAAGTTACAGAGTATCGAGAAGAAGAAGAAAGTCCAGAAAAAATATATCTAGAGGATCCCTTTTATAGATGGAGTCTGTAACAAACTGATAGTGACAGCTATAATCATCCGATAGTAGGCTGCTCGGAGCCACGTGGAGTTTGTTATGGAGAATAGTGTCTGTTGTCATGATGTACCAGTCCGTTAAGATTTAATAGTCGAAGTTTAGAGGAGTAGGTGTCAGTTGACGATGAATCTTTAAGTTACATCAATACCAAGAAAGCTCGAACTCCTCTTAAGCGATCTGTGGGTGAGTTGATTTATACCGTGTGGAGCTGGGTTCATGTAGAGACCTTCCTGGGTGACTGCAGAAAGTTCGGTCGGAAGAAGTCTGAAAGAAGTTCGACCGCTGGAGAAGTCCAAAAGAAGTTCAACTGCTAGAGGAGTTCGGAAGAAGTTCAGCTGCTGGAGGAGTCCGGGAGAAATTCGACTGCTAGAAAAGTTTGAAAGAAGTTCGATCACTAGAGGAGTCTAAAAGGAGTTCGACTGCTGGAGGAGTCGGGAGGAATTTAGCTGCTGGAGGAGTCTAGAAGAAGTTCAGTCACTAGAGGAGTCCGAAAGGAGCTCGACTGCTGGAGGAGTTCACGATTGAAGCTCTCCTATGATCATGAGTTACACCTGATCGAGTACCAAACCAAACTTCGATGGGAGTGAGGTTTACCTCCAATAATAGTCCTCCTACTTTCGAATTCAAAATTTGAAGAAAGAAAGTAAAAAGATGATCGTCGAAGTTCATTCTCAAGCTCCCGCCAATGCTGATCTACTGCCTCAAGGGATTTCGATAAAGCCTTTGATAAAGAACCAAAGAAAAAAAGTTCATCTTCTAAAGAAGAAGTTGAAGAAGATGGAGGACGACTTTCGAGCCTAGCGAAAGAATGCTTCTGAGGTGACTAAAGAAATCACTCGCCTCCGTGGCTTGCACATGAAGGATGTGGTGAACTTCAGTATCCGAAAGGGCAGCTTTGAGAAGAAGATTGTTGAACTCAAGAAAAATGCCAGTGACAAGTCCTAGGCACTGACGACGAAGATCATTCTCTTGAAGCTAACCTAAAGAATGATGGGGAAAAAATCCATCTGCTAGAAGAAAGCTCTCCATGGTCCACTGACAAGGCCCGGTACGACTAGGACTGGTCAAAAAAGTTCTTCCAGTTTTGGAAGTAGCTGCAAGCTAGATACTGAGGATTGGCATAATAGTTACCGAATGACCTAGGTGGGGAAGATGTCCAGACTTGAAGGTAAGCTCAAGACTGCCAGAGATGAGGCAGCTCATCTTCGAAAGTGATTGCATAATAGTTTGGGAGTCAGCATGAGTGATGAGTCGGAGGAGATTACCTCCTTGAAGAGGTCCATCGGTGAGCTTTCAGTGACGGTTGGAACGAAAAAGGCTAAGGTTCAACGACTAAAGCTTCAGCTCATCTATGAACATCATGCTATCGAGGATGCGAATGCCGAGTCTGAAGTTTTAAGGAGACAGCAACGAGAGCTTGAGGGTAAGTTTCAGCTCGCCAATAGAATATATTGTTAGATATATGTGCCCTAGAAGCCAGAATTGGCTGACACTTGTAATACACTTCTAGGGGCAAAATTATAATTTTGATAATAATTTATAAAATGGATTATTTTCTATCACACCTGTGTATTTAGTGTCTGTGATACATCCTTTGAGTTAATGATAATGATAATTCATATTTTCAAGAGTTGAAAATTTAAGACATGAATAATCATTATTAACTCATAAACAGCTCCCGACCATAGGATCATCACGAGGATGGTGATTGATCCGGAAGGTTGGTGTACGATCGCTTCTCTTTAGTAGATGAGTCTTGAGTCTACGGTGTGGAGACACCGGAGCGAGAGTACAGGTACTCGTTAGAGAACGAGGGCACTGAGCGTGACCACCTCGAGTAGTCATTAGGAAGTCTACCTTCTCGTCAATGACTGACTCGATGCTGCAGTAGTGTGTCTGGTTCTTTGACCTGAGATGCATCGGCAGTTCACCTTGAGGGTGTTATAGTTTGACTACACCATTACTCGGTCTCCTAGCCATATGGAACCCTGAGGTGTATGTTGGCTATAGCATGTTCATTGTAGGAACTGGATTGCATCAAGATGGGATCTATCTACCTCGGTGGTAGAGGAGCAGCCCTATGATAATCATGAGAATCAAGTCCTGAAGTCCATGGCCATGGCAGAGTGAAATAATAGAAAGAGTTTCTATTTAGATTTTCACATTGGACTCGAATCGAATGATTACATCATATGACAGAGACTAGGGTTTGACGAGTTCACCTTAACCCTAATCTGATCGGGGCTCAAGATAGAAGAACTTAATCACACAGGTAGCTGCACCAAGAGGTTCGCATTCAGCTCTGATGGGTTGCCACCATATACTGCTAGGTGTCACTGGTGGATTTTGGGAGCAATTAGAATGATTTAGATGATCGATCATTCTAGCTGTTCGAATCAGAAGAGTTCTGATCCATCGAAAGGAGTTTCGATGATGTCTATGATAGAGATCATGACATATCCCATTACCATACAGAACTGAACCTAACTGGGTCACACAAACAAGGGTTTGAATCTGGTGATCATCAATTGAACTGATCTAGTTCAATTGATCTGAATGAGATTCAATTAGGTTCAAGAAAATCGTGCTAGCACTCGATTGAACCTAACGTTCTTCTTTTACTATCATAAATAAGTTGTCCTGTCTGAGCCAAAGGAAGTTTGTGCTCAATCAGAGGCCTTCATATGGTCTGACTGGAGGTTGTCCAAGTCAGAATAGGTTGTCTTATTTGTAAGACATTACCTGCCATTTTTGGTCACCTGCCATTTCTTGTTCTTTGACTTTGGTCAAAAGTCTACCTTTGACTGGTCAAACGTTGACCATTGACCCTTTGACTTTTGACCACATGTCATGCACCTATTGGAGAGCTGGTGGGGGCCTGTCCCCCTGCCAGAACCTGGCAAGGAGAAGGGCGCACGCCAAGGGTGGCGTGAGCCCAAGTAGGAGGCGCCTAGGAGTCCTTGTTGGACAAGGACTCCACCTCCCTTTTGGATTCCAATCAGAGTTCTACTAAGAATCCAGTTTGACTGGTCTTAGGCGCCCTCTAAGGAGGAATCCAGGGGTCTCTATTCCAACCAATCAGATTTAGATCTGATTTCACAAAGGATTGTGATTGGTTGAGAGGAAGAGGAGTTGGATCACAAGAGGTCTATAAATAAGACCCTACGCCCAACCCTAATTCTAATGCTATTAGACACGCCCCAAGGCTGCCTCTCCCCTCCTTCTCCACGCCATAGTCTCTTCTCCCCTTGCTCTCCACGTCCAAAAGTGTTTTGGATTTAGGTTGATGCGATTCAGATCAAGAAAGGCGATCAAAAGCAAGAAGACTGCGCTGCTAGCCTCCCCTCGTCGAAGTTGCCTAGAAATGGTGTTGATGATGCCGAGGGGTGGTCGATCTGGCTCGTCCTCCTCCCTTCTTGATGGTTCTAGCTGCGGCAGTGCCCTCAGTCGATCTTTCTATCCTTCGGACTGACGTCGTAGGAATCGATCGAGCCTATCTCACCTGATGAGCTCCTCAATCTCGTCTTGGAGCTAGATACACTCTTCTGTATCATGATCGTGGTGATGATGATAGAGGCAATACTTATTAGGATTGCGCTTGTCAGAATGAGAGCGCATCCTCTCTGATCTAGGTAGTTGCTTCTTGATCTCCATCGGTACTTATATTTTTGGAGCATTGAGGGGGGCATAATTGTAGAACCTTCGAAAGGGGGAGCCCCATCATGCCCTTCTATCAGGGCTTCCTTATTTTCAAGCTCGGGGAGGAGTTCGCGCTCGCTTGCGCTCAGGAGGAGTTTGAAAGCACGGCCAAGCTTCACTCATCTTTCCATCCTCAACGGGCCTGCCCGGCTCGCCAATTCACTACTCTCCAATGACTTCATTATCCTTGGCCTTGAAAACCTCTTCCACTCATACATATCCCTCAGCCCGAGCCAGCATATCGACAAAATTTCTAGTATACTTCTTCTCCAGGGAGAATAACAGATTGTTCTTCTGAAGGCCACCTTTTAGTGCGGCTATAGCAACAGACTGATCTAGATTCCAAACTTTCAGAGCTGCTGCGTTGAAGTATTTGACATAAGTCAGGATAGATTCTTCCTCTTGCTGCTTGATGTTGATGAGAGATTTCGAACCTCGCTTGGGACGGTGGCTACTAACAAAATGTGCCACAAACTGATGGCTCATCTGGTCAAAAAAAAATGGTATTCGACTTGAGGGTCGAGTACCAATTTCTGATGACTTTCTTCAGGATGGATGGAAAGGATTGACAGAGAATGGCATCTCATGTGCCATGGAGCAGCATCATCGGAGTACCAGTTTTTTTTCGGAGGTTATTGGCCGACTAGCCCAAGTTGGCCACCCCCAGATCAGATCACGGAGTTCTGGAGAAGCCTGTTCTAGCTGAATCGACATCGGAGGCTACTGCCGCCGCATGGCCTGCACCGCTTCCATGAGGCCACGAACTTGCTGCACTAATAGGTTGAACTGCTCTACGCCCATCATTGCTGCAGGTGGAGCTTGAGTTGTCGGAAAAGAAGCAGGGGCAGGCAGATCTGGATGGGATCTGATCGTGGAGGTCGTTGATCACCGAATTGAAGCCTTTCTAGAAGGCATTCTTCCCAGGAAGGAGAACTTTGGAGGAGAAGGGAGATCTCTGCTGAGCACTCTAATACGAACAAGAAAATCTCAAAAGGCAAAGGTTTAGTCCTTGCTCTAGCGCCAATTCTATTGGTGCGAAATCTGGTTATCACCGGAGGAGTGCTGGAGTTAGAGAAGGAGGTCGCCACTGATGATTTATAAAACAAGTCTCATCCAGAGCCTAGGAGGTGGCTCCGATAAAATCCTCCGATGATCAAATCAGCTCTTTCAGCCAACAGGAATGAAGTGCTCAGTAGAGAAAGTTGTAGAGTATCAAGAAGGAGAAGAGAGCCTAGAGAAAACGTATCTGGAGGATTCATTTTATAGACGGAGCCTGTAACAAACTGATAGTAACAATCGTAACCATCTGATAGTGGGCCGCTCGGGGCCATGGGAAGTTTGTTACGGAGGGTAGTGTCTACTGTCATGACGTGCCAGTTCGTTGAGATTTAATAGTCGAAATTTGGAGGAGTAGGTGTCAGTTGGCGATGAATCTTTGAGTTACATCAATACCAAGAGAGCTCGGACTCCTCTTAAGCGGTCTGTGGGTGAGTTGATTCATGCCATGTGGAGTCGGATTCGTGTGGAGACCTTCTTGGGCGACTGTGGAAATTTTGGTTGGGAAGAGTTTGGAAGGAGTTCAGCCACTGGAGGAGTCCGGAAGGAATTCAGCTGCTGGAGGAGTCTGAGAGAAATTCGATTGCTGGAGAAGTTCGGAAGAAGTTCGGTCATTGGAGGAGTTTGGAGGAATTCGGCTGCTAGAGGAGTTTGGAAGAAGTTAGATCACTAGAGGAGTCCGAAAGGAATTCGGCTACTGGAGGAATTCGGAAGGAGTTCACAATTAAAGCTCTCCTGTGATCACGAGTTACACCTAATCGAGCACCAAACCGAACTTTGGTGAGAGCGAGGTTTACCCCTAATACATTATGTGAGATTGTGACTTGGGAATTGAGAAGTAGGGGTGCTGGACGTTGGGTCTTGAGTGATGTAGTGACCCGCACATCTGCATGGCTAACAACATGGCCGTTGACTTCCCATACAAATTACATCAATAAACTTCTTGACTTGGGAAATAATTTTTTGTGCTACCAGTCTACTTCCTCATCCTGTTGCTTTATCAAGATCCATGAATGTGCTTCTTTCTTAATTTGGAAGGCTGGAACCTTCCATCCACAGGCGCCATACCAGAGGCAGGGAGAGGGTGTCTCGACGAAGCAGAATCGCTTCTTCTGAACCTCGCGTTATTGAAAGAAATATGTAGGAACGACGTGGCCCTCGTTGCTCTTTATGTGGATGGATCTTATTTGCTGTCCATTTTCTCACCCGTCTTCAGGTAGGCTAGTAGGGATGTCGATGATTTGTGTGAGGGAAGTATTTGATAGTTGTGGCTCGCCGTTTGTAAAGTGTAGAAGCAGTCGTTGCAGCTCCTCTCGCAGCGTCGACTTAGTAGATTTATCTATTTTTCTGAGAGTTAGAGTCTAGTTTATAAATGTTTACCTGATCTCCTAGCATTTGCCAGTGCTAAGTGAGCTTCGAAATTAAAGATTCTGCAATTTTGTTCTTTCCAGATCATCCATTGTATGGTTAGTAGTAGTGAGGAGAAGACAATACCTTGTTCTTTGGTTGGGAAACTCTGGATCCATGCTTTCCAAGTTGATTCTATATCGTTTGGTAGGTGAAGTTGATGTAAACCACAGATCACTGATGACCACAGTTCTACAGAGTACGAGCATCTGAGCATTAAGTGATCCATTGTTTCATTGCTGGAGTAGCATAGTCTGCATGTTTGATCTACATGAATCCCCCTTTTGGCAAGGTTTTCTGTTGTGAGATTTTTGTTGTAGTAGCTTAACCAGCCAAATACTTTGACTTTCTCTGGAATTTGCAATTTCTAGATGGTTTTACCAATGGCTTGGTGTACTCTTCCGTTTATGAGAAATAAATAACAATTTTTAACGATGAATTTCTTCGTTTTGCTCCATTTCCAAATCCTGTGATCTTCGTCCTCTGATAGTCTTATGTTAGATAGGTATCCAATGAGGTTTTCATAGTCTTTGGTAGCTGCGTAACTTAGAGGGGTTCTGAAGTTTATATACCAATCGTTATTTGAGAGAAATTGTGCTATGCTGATAGTTGGATTGAGTGCTAGCAGGTGGAGATCGGGAAGGATATTGCTGTGTGCTGTTTTCTTTATCCATGAGTCATACCAGAGAGATGTATTCTTTCTGTTGCCTATTCTTGAGAGGGTGAAGCTTTGAAAGTGCTGGCCGAGTTTGAGAACTCCTTTCCAAAAAAGGTGAAGCTACTTTATATGTTGTTTTGAGGGTGGGCAGCGGCTGCTGATTGCTATAGCAATTGTTCCAGATTACCTTCTTCCATGGTTTTCTCCTTTTAGAATAGTAGTACCACCACCATTTCATCACCAGAGATTGATTCAATGTTTTAAGGTCTCTGATTCCCAGTCTGCCCATGTGTTTTGGGCGACATACCATCGTCCAAGCAGCTAAATGTTTGTCTCTTACGCATTGCTTTCCTCCACCCTAGAGGAACTTTCTGCATGAATTGTTAATCTTCTTGATGATAGATTCAGGTAGCAAGTACACTGACATCCAATAAACAGGGATGGCATTGAGAACAGAGTTTATAAGTGTTAATCGACCAACCAAAGATAGAACTTTATGCTTCCATCCAGCAAGTTTTCTTTCAGTTTTTTCTAAAATAAAGAACCAGTCATGAGCTTTTAGAGTTTTGTGATGCAGAGATATACCTAGATAGTTAATTGGAAGTTCGGCAACTGAGCATCCAAGCATTTTGGCAAAGTTGTCTATCTCCGTTGTTGATAAGCCTAATCCAGTGATGCTGGTTTTGTTGAAATTTATCTTTAAGCCAGTGAGTAATTCAAAGGTATACAGGATGATTTTCAGAGAGTTGATCTTCTTTTTTTCTACTTGACAGAAGATTATCTTGTCGTCAGCGCATTGCAGGCATTTGATCTGCTCAGATGGTTGGTGATGGCCAAGCCCGCTGATGAACTTGCTTTTAGTAGCTTTGTTGAGCATGCGGTTTAAAGAATCCGCTATTAGTACAAACAACTGAGGGGAGAGGTGGTTGCCTTGCTTTAGGCTTCTTCTACTGTAGAAAGGTTTACCTACTTCACCGTAGATGGTGAGTGAGAAAGTATTATTCGGAAGGATAGAAAATATTCATCTGCGCATGAGACTCTACCAAAAGCCTTTTCAATGTTTATTTTATAAACGATTCCTTTCTCTTTATTTCTCTTACAAAGTGAAATGATCTCCACAGCTGTGATATAGCTCTCATGAATTGTTCTATTTCAGATGAATGCTGATTGATCTTCAAAAATAGGGAATTAATAACCTTTCCTAGCCGTGTGGATAGTAATTTAGAGAAGATTTTGATGATAATATTTTTCAAGCTGATTGGGCAATAGTCTTTAACATCCGTGCTCTCTTTCTTCTTAGGTATTAGAATAATGCTAGTGTAGTTTAGTCTTGAAAGGTCTGTTGGTGCTCTGTAGACAGTTCCGAAGAAGGCTAATATATCTGACTTGAGAATTTGCCAGTGTCTCTGGTAAAAGGAAATCGAAAACCCATCTGGGCTGGGTGCTTTATCTCTAGGAAGATTGAAGATGGCTTCTTTAATTTCAGCTTTGGTGAAAGGTCTTTCAAGAAGGCTACATCTCCCAAATATCTTCTACCATTGGGTCCTTCCTAGTTCCCAAGAGGTCGGTGTAGTATGCTAGGAAAGCTTTCTGAATTTCTATGTGTGTGTGTTGTATGTGGTACCATCTTTCTAAATTTTAAAGATGAAGTTCCTCCTCCTGTTGGATGCACTTATGTGAAAGAATTTGGTATTTTTGTCTCCCTCCGCCTGCCATAATTGTCTTGATCTTTGTCTCCAGTATGTTTCTTCCTATTGGATTAGAGTTTCTAGCTGGGATTTGAGTTTTAGTCTTTCAGCTCTTTCTTCATCTGTCAGATTTCTGTCTTCTTCAATGCTATCAATGTGTTATATTTTAGCTTCTATTATTTTTTTTCCATTATAGAATGTTTTCAACATTTTTCTTACTCCATTTTCTTAGTTGCAAACGTAGGAAATGCAGTTTGGTCACAAGAGTCGATACTACATCTGGTGAGGATGGAGCAGATTTCCACCAAAGCTCAATTTATTTCTCAAAATCCTTGTGAAGATACCAAGAGTTTTCAAAACGAGAAGGCTTGAAATATTTTGTACCTGTCAATGGATTAGTAGAGGGAGACAACAGAAGGGGAGTATGGTCAGATGTAGTTCTTACCAGGGGGTGAGTGTTGTTAGAGGGAGCTGGTTATGCCATTCGATTGAGACTAAACTTCTATCAAGTTTAGCTAGGCTGGCCTCCTCAAAAATTTGTCTAGGTAAATTTTCTATATGTAGCATTGATCTCAATTAATCCAAGATTGTTGATAAAGGAGTTGAATTCTTTGGAGGCAGTTCTGCTGCTGGTTGCATCCCTTCTTTCAAAACTGAATCGGGTTACGTTAAAGTCTCCCACTATCACCCATGGGCCCTGGTGAGTTTTCCTGATATACTTGAGTTCTTCAAAGAGACGAGATCAATGTTGATGGCAGTGAGGTCCATAGGTGTTTGTGAGGTGCCATTGGATGTCGTCTTCCATTGATGAGAAGCAGGTAGTGATTGTGTATTTCCTAGTGTGGGTTAGTTTATTGGTTTAGAGCTTATTAGTCTGTTCTTATCAGTCAACTTTGTGATCTTGGTTTAGAGCTTTACTTTTCCTCTCATGATTGTGATGTGCAGGATCCTCGGATGGGCTAGTTTGTTGGAACAGGACATAAAGTTGGAGGCCTTCTTGAGCTTATAGATCTTCATGTTCTATCTAATCTTTCCACTATCCTTCATTCAAGAACTTTGACTCCTCGTAGTTTGTAGCACTCTACTGTCATTCATGCATATCTTTGAAGGTTCAAATCTTAATCTCTAATGGTTGTTTAGGTCATGTCACTAGTATGTCCTTTCGGTGTATGTCTGGTCAACTTGATAAACAAAAGGTCTTACTATTTAATAATAGTGCCTCTTTTTCTTTGGCTTCTTTTGATCTTATTCATTCTAATATTTAGGAGGCTACATCTATTCTTAGCAAGGAAGGATTTACGAATTTTGTGGTATTTATTGATGATTTTTCTCGTTATACCTGGATTTATCTTTTGCATAATCGATCTGAACTATCTATAAAGTTTATCAAGAATTTTTCAATATGATTCATATATAATTTTTAAAATATATCAAGGTATTCAAATCTGATAATGCTAAAGAGTATGGTGAATCATCCTTTGTTGCTACTTTTAAACAATATGGTACCATCTCTTACAAATCTTATTTAGGTATTTCTCAACAAAATGATCGTGCGAAGTAAAAGCTTAGACACATTCTTGATATTGTTAGAGTTCTTCTCATTTATTACTACAAGAAATTAGAATTTTAGCGATAGAAAAATCGATCGCTAAAAATAAAAAATCGATCACTAATAATTTAGCAATAAAAAATTTTTGATCGCAAAAAAGCTGATTGAAAATATTTTTTGACTAATTTTTTCGTCGCAAAATCTAGTGACCGATTTACTGACCAAAACAAAAATTAAAATTATTAAAATTTAAAAAAATTAAAAATTTATGATCAATTTTTCAACCAAAAAATTACTTGCTAATTTCCAAAAAATATTATTGGTGCAGAAATCCGTCTTCGCCGGAGGTCGCCGGAGTCGAGGCCGCTGAGGTCGCCGCCGGGGACCTGCAAAACGAAATTCCGTCCGGAATCGGTGGGGGGTGGCTCCGGCAGGACCCTCCGACGGTCAAGTTAGTTTCCAGCCAACAGGAATGGAGTGCTCGGAATCAGTTTCGGAGCTTAGAGACGAGGAGGAGAGCTTAGAGAGTCGAGAGTTCAGAGAGCTTAGCCTTGGCGTATCTGGAGGGGTCCTTTTATAGCGGAGCTTAGTTGATGGTGACGGCCATGCCATCTGGCAGAGAGTCGTTGGGCAGCATAGAGTTCGGTACGGAGAGGATGGCATCATCCGGTGGATCGTGGGAGCCATACTGGCACGTCGTGGGCCACATGGAGTCCGGTATGGAGAGGAAGGCATCGTCCGGTGGATCGTGGGAGCCATACTGGCAGGTCGTGGGCCGCATGGAGTCCGGTACGGAGAGGAAGGCGTCGTCCGGTCTTGTTGCAGGCGACAGTTCGTCCAGAGGAGTTCGGACTTATAACAGAGTTCGGCTGAAGGAGAAACCCGGGAGGAGCTCGGCCGCCAGGAAGTTCGGCCGACGGTGGGTGTTCGGCCCGAAGCCTGGACACTGGGGAGTTCGGCCGCTAGGCAATCCGACCGACTGAAGGAGTTCGGCCGTGGGGAGTCTGAAGGAGTTCGGCCGCCCAGGAAGTTCGGTCTCGACGCTGGGAGTCCGGAAGAAGCTTGGAAGCTGACCAGTTCGGCCTGCTGGAAGAAGCTCGACCGCTGGGAGTTCGGCTGAAGCCCATCTGCCGGAGCTCTTCTGCGGCTACTGGTTACATTATGCTGAGCGTCGGGCCGGGCTTCGGCAGGAGCGGGATTTATCCCCAACAGTAGCCCCCCACTCCCGAGTTCAAAAATTGAAGGAAGGGAGTACCAAAACAGGCGACTGCCGAAGTCTTCTTCCAGGCTCCGCGTTTGTTGCAGCTGAAGCTCGGGGGAGGTCTCATCTCCAGCCAATGTTGACGCTGAAGTTGAGGCTGAGGCTTGGGGGAGACCTCATCTCCAGTCGATGTTTGGAGTTGAAATGGAACTCGTTTCCAGCCAAAGTTGATGAAGCTGATGTTGATAGCTTTCTCTAGCCGAGGTCGATGTTGAAGCTCCCTGGCCGAGGTCGTCGCGGGCCTTACGTCTATCCGAGGACCTTATCCCTAGCCGGAGTCGATGCGGGCGCTCGGGGGAGATCTCATCTCCTACTGCCGAGGTTAGCCCAATTCCTCGGGGGAGATCTGATTCATAGCCGAAGTTGCTCGGGAGAGATCTTATCTCCAGTAGCCGAGCTTCCCTCGGGGGAGATATTAGTGCGCGCTCGGGGGAGATCTTATCTCCTGCGGTCGAAGTGCGCGCTCGGGGGAGATCTTATCTCCTACGGTCGAGCTTTCCTCGGGGGAGATCTTATCTCCTGTAGTCGAGGTCGAAGTGCGCGCTCGGGGAGATCTTATCTCCTGCAGCCGAAGTGCGCACTCGGGGGAGACCTTATCTCCTGCGGTCGAGCTTCTCTCGGGGGAGATCTTATCTCCTGCAGCCGAGGTCGAAGTGTGCGCTCGGGGGAGATCTTATCTCCTGCGGCCGAGCTTCCCTCGGGGGAGATCTTATCTCCTGCGGCCGAGCTTCTCTCGGGGGAGATCTTATCTCCTGCAGCCGAGGTCGAAGTGCGCGCTCGGGGAGATCTTATCTCCTGCGGCCGAGCTTCCCTCGGGGGGAGATCTTATCTCCTGCGGCCGAGTGCACGCTCGGGGGAGATCTTATCTCCTGCGGTCGAGCTTCTCTCGGGGGATCTTATCTCCTGCAGCCGAGGTCGAAGTGCGCACTCGGGGAGATCTTATCTCCTACGGTCGAGCTTCTCTCGGGGGAGATCTTATCTCCTGCAGCCGAGGTTGGTGCTCGCGTTAGGACGAGGTTCTCCTCCTGTTCCTAACGAGGTATTCGGGTCGCTCGGGAGAGATCTTATCTCTAGCCGAGGTTGTCTACGGTCGCTCGGGAGAGATCTTATCTCTAGCCGAGGTTGGTGCTCGCGTTAGGACGAGGTTCTCCTCCTGTTCCTAACCGAGGTTGGCTCGGTCGCTCGGGAGAGATCTTATCTCTAGCCGAGGTTGTTGCTCGCGTTAGGACGAGGTTCTCCTCCTGTTCCTAACGCGGCTAACTGCTTCTTCCCTGTCATCGCATAGTTTTCGCATCCAGAAATAATATTATTGAGAGGGGAGAATTTTACCGAGGGGAAGCCACTCGCAGCACATTTTCCGTTTGAGGGTCGTCGGGGTGTTGTTCCTCGAGTTTCCTCGGGCAGCGAGTCCCATCCAGACGACCTCCTCTATTACATGCTGGCCTCCTTAATTCGGAGCATGCTTCTCTTGACTTTGTCGCTGGGAGACGGCGGATCGCCGATGTAGCTAGCTCCTAGCTCCTCCCCGGGGTGGCGTTGATGACGCCGCGAGGCGGCCGACCTTCTTGTCTTTTCTAGTTACGGTGGCGCTTTTAGCCGATCTTCTCCTGCTTCAGACTGGCGTCGGAAGGAATTTATCCCGTCCCCTTTTTGGCGAGCTCTTCAATCTTGCCCTGAAGCTGAACATATTCCTGAAGCTGAACGTATTCCTTAGTGTCGTGGCCGTGGTCGCGATGGTAGGGGCTTTACTTGCTTCGATCGCGCACGTTTGGGGAGGCCGTAGTCCTTCAGGTCTTGGGCGGCCGAACTTCATTTGGGTGATCTGCTGCGGAGTTCGGCCTCACTTATGCCGAACTTTGTTCGTGGGAGAACTTCGTTCCGGCACTGCTTGTACTGAACTTTACTGTGATGGTGGAGTTCGGCCTCACTTGCGCCGAACTTCATTGATGAGCTTCAAAGGGAGGGTCTGGCCTTGCCGAACTTCGTTTCGATGATGACCTGTGGAGTTCGGCCTTCCCCCGAACTTCATTCCGTGGGAGAACTTTCCTCCGCCTTCGTTTATGCCAAACTTCATTCCGCTTTGGGGAGCTCGGCTTTTTCACGTCGAATTTCATTTGGCTTTGGAGAGATCGGCTTTCCTCCCGCCGAACTTCATTCGGCTTTGGAGAGATCGGCTTTCTCACGCCAAACTTTATTCTGATTTGTGGAGCTCGACTTTTTCATGCCGAACTTCATTCGGCTTTGGAGAGATCGGCTTTTTCACGCCGAACTTCATTCCGCTTCTGCGGAATAGCTTCTGCTCTCCGTTTCTCTCCTAAGGGCGATTGGCATGCCCGAAATGCTCTTCCTTAAGGCCAGGTTCCTCGCATTTTTCTGGCAAAGTCTCCATCGAAGGTTGTCGCAACGGCCTGTATCACCTCGGCGGGGCCGCGAATCCATTCGGTCCAGAGCTGAACTATTCTACATCTGCGGTGGCTTCGGATGGAGCCTTGGGCTGCCAGGGGCTGCAACGAAAGCAGGCGTACCTGGTCAGGACGTCGAACACCGTCGAAGCTCTCCTAGAGGGCATTTTCTCTTCGGGTGAGAAAAGGAGAGATCTCCGGAGAGGGAAAGAGAAGAGTCGTCGAGCACTCCTTTAAGAACAAGAGGAAACCTCGAAGGTTCAGGCCCTCCTTCTAGCGCCAATCTGTTGGTGCAGAAATTCATCTTCGCCGGAGGTCGCCGGAGTCGAGGCCGCTGAGGTCGCCGCAGGGGACCTGCAAAATGAAGTCCCATCCAAAATCCGATGTGGGGGGTGGCTCCGGCAGGACCCTCCGACGGTCAAGTTAGTTTCCAGCCAACAGGAATGGAGTGCTCGGAATGAGTTCTGGAGCTTAGAGACGAGGAGGAGAGCTTAGAGAGTCGAGAGTTCAGAGAGCTTAGCCTTGGCGTATCTGGAGGGGTCCTTTTATAGCGGAGCTTAGTTGATGGTGACGGCCATGCCCTCTGGCAGAGAGTCGTTGGCAGCATGGAGTTCGGTACGGAGAGGATGGCATCGTCCGGTGGATCGTGGGAGCCATACTGGCACGTCGTGGGCCGCATGGAGTCTGGTACGGAGAGGAAGGCATCATCCGGTGGATCGTGGGAGCCATACTGGCGAGTCGTGGGCCGCATGAAGTTCGGTACGGAGAGGAAGGCATCGTCCGATCTTGTTGCAGGCGATAGTTCATCCAGAGGAGTTCGGACTTGTAACAGAGTTCGGCTGAAGGAGAAACCCAGGAGGAGCTCGACCGCTAGAAAGTTCGGTCGGCGGTGGGTGTTCGGCCCGAAGCCTGGACACTGGGGAGTTCGACCGCTAGGCAGTCCGGTCGGCTGAAGGAGTTCGGCCGTGGGGAGTCTGAAGGAGTTCGGCCGCCCAGGAAGTTCGGTCTCGACGCTGAGAGTCCGGAAGAAGCTTGGAAGCTGACCAGTTCGGCCTGCTGGAAGAAGCTCGGCCGCTGGGAGTTTGGCTGAAGTCCGTCTGCCGGAGCTCTTCTACGGCTACTGGTTACATTATGCTGAGTGTCGGACCGGGCTTCGACAGGAGCGAGATTTATCCCCAACAAATATAAAAAATAAATAATCTAATTTCTAAAAATTAAAAATTTATAAAAAAATGGTTTCTAATTTATAAAAATAAAAATTTATAATTTTTTTAATTTTCAAATCAATCAAATATTTGATTGCAAATTTTTTGAAAAATATTTTTATTAAAAAAAATTGATTGCAAAATTAATTAAAAAAATATTAAACTAAAAATTCAAATAAGAATTGATCAAAAATTTGATCATAATTTTTTTGAAAAATATTTTTTTTAAAAAAATCATTCATAAAATGAATCACTAAATTATTAAAAAAATATTAAACTAAAAATTTAAATAATAATAGATCAAAAATTTGATCAAAAACTTTTTAAAAAATATTTTTTTAAAAAAATTCAATCACCAAATCAATCATTAAAGAAATAAAAAATATTAAACTAAAAATTTAAATAAAAATTGATCGAGAATTCATTTGCAATTTTTTGAAAAATAATTTTTTTTAAAAAAATAGTTGCAAAATTGATTACTAAATTAATAAAAAATATTAAATTAAAAATTTAAATAAGAATTGATCAAAAATTTGGTTGTAAATTTTTTGAAAAATATTTTTTTTAAAAAAATTGATAGCAAAATTGATTTCTAAATTAATGAGAAAATATTAAACTAAAAATTTAAATAATAATCGATTAAAAATTTGATCATAAATTTTTTGAAAAATATTTTTTTAAAAAATTGATCGTAAAATCATTCGCTAAATTAATGAAAATATATTAAACTAAAAGTTTAAATAAAAATTGATTGGAAATTCGGTTTTAAAAAAAAAATTAGTTGCAAAATCGATCGCTAATTATTTTTATATTTTAAATTTATATTATTTTTATTTTATATATATTTTATTTTTTATAAAATAATAAATTACTATTATTTTTAAATAATTTTAATATTTTATTTATTACTTTTTTTCCCATCCTCCTTCCACGTGCCTTCAGTGGAACCTCCCTCGCCGCCCTCATTCGCTAGCACCACCACCCTCCGATCCCCCACACCCCACCCCCCGTGCTGCCCCCTGGCCACCTATCGGCTGCCTGTGCTGCCCCCGGGCCACCCACATCGCCCTCGGCCGCCTGCCCTACGTCCTGACCACACGCATTACTTGCGTTGCCCCTCGATTGCTTGCACCGGCCCCTGACCCCCCGCACTGCCTGCGCTACCTCTTGGCCACCCGCACCGCACCCCAACCACCCGCCCTGCCCCCGGCCATCCGCATTGCCCGTGCTGCCCCTAGCCACCCACACCACCCCTTGGCCGCTCGCCCTACCCCTGGCCACCCGCACCGCCCATGCTGTCGCCTGGCCAGTCGCACCCCCCCCCGAGCTGCTGCTCTGCACCTCCGGCACCGCACCCCACACCCCCCCAATCGCTGCTCTGTGCCTTCGACACCACACCCATAGTTCTCGACTGCCTGCACCACCCTCGTTCCCCCAATGGTAGATATCGGCGATAGGTGGTGGCAAGGAGAAGGGAAAGGGAGGCCATCGCGGGTGGGCCGTTGAGGGAAGGCTGAAGGGGAGGGGGGCATCATAGGCCGAGAAGGAGAGGGGGGCCGTCGCGGTGGGCCGGTGAGGGAAGGCCATCGTAGGAGGTCACTGGAGAGGGGAAGGGGGTAGTCGCGATGGGCTGATGAGGGGAGGCCATCGTGGTGGGCTGGCGAGGGGAGGCCGTTGTGGTGGGCCAACGAGGGGAGGCCATCGTGGGCGGTCTTCGAGGAGGGGAGGGGGCACGTGTTGCCTAGCAAGACAACCTAAGAGGGGGGATGAATTGGATTTTTCAAAACTTAAAACAAGTTAGGTGTTGTTTTCAAAAAAAAATAAGTGATGTGATGGTGTATGCTTTAGTTCTAAGTATGCAGAAATGCGGAAGTATAAATGCAATGGAATGAAGTAAATAGGGTAATCACAAACATTAAAAAATTTGTAGTGGTTCAGTGCCCCTTGCACCTACGTCCACTTTCTAAGGCCCACTTAGGAATTTCACTATAATCTCTCTAAGTTTACAGTCGGATAGTTTACCAAGGCTCACTATCCAAAATCTAGTTGGTTTTCACACCAGCTCACCAACCACAACCAAATCCTAAGCCAACCCTTGGCTTACAATCCAATTTTCAGGCTTGGATAAGCCTTCCCCTTAGCTTCAAAACCCTATTGAAGCTAAGTTACAAGAAAGAAAAAAGTTGAACGATAAAAATAAACAAAAAGCTCCTTTAATGAGCAAATAAGTCGATGAAGCTTTTTGGAGTCTTCTTGGAGAGGGGATTTTGAACTGTTTGAGCTTATTTTCTTATAGAATGGAATCACTTGATTTGATATTTCTTGAAGTTCGGAGTGGAATGCTCTCTTTTCAGGCACTTTTGACTCTTTTTTTCTTCACTTTTTGATTTCTTTCAATAATTTTATAGTCATGTCACTTTCTCCAGGTGTTTTATAGATGATTTTGCATATTTTGGAGGCTAGAAAATCCTATTTGACTATTGGAGAAGCAAAAATGACTGTTTGAACCAAATCTGCATAGTTCTTGATAGTTTACAGAAACTAACCGTTGGAGCTCGAGTTGAACGTCGAGTCGACTCGAGCATCATCTCGAGGCCATTTGCTCCACTCGTTCTTCAGCTTGAGAGTTTCTGTATGAAGATTAGTCTTTTTATATTTTACTAAGACTTCAACTCGTAGACCTTGAGTCGACTCAAGCCTTTGCTCGAGACTGTGCCAAACTTTGCTTCAAAATTATCATCTTCTGTATTTCTTCTGAGACTTTGACTTGAGAACCTCAAGTCAACTTGAGCCTCTGCTCGAGATCTTGCCCCGAAATCATCATTCTCTGAATTTTTACTAAGACTTCAACTCGAGAACCTCTAGTCGACTCGAGCCTCTGCTCAAGACCTTACCCTGAAATTACCATTCTTTGAATTTTCACTGAGACTTCGACTTGAGAACCTCCAGTTGACTCGAGACTGTTCCTTCTGAAAGTTCTGCATGCTAGTCTGCGTATCAACTCGAGCTGAACAACGAGTCGAACCATGAGTGGACTCATGGGTTTCTTAAGCTAAAAAATTTTAGTTTTTCTAAATGTTTTTCTCTTCAATTCTAGTTTGGGGATATCCTTTACAAATCCTATTTCAGATGTGATTTATGCTTTAAAAGCCTCCAAATCTTCTCTATCAATTTTCAATTGCATTTATATGAAAGTTTTATTTGGTACTTTAAAATGTATCCTAAAATATGATCTCAACAACTTCATTAGTTCAAATATATACTCAAATATTTTGTTACTCATCAAAATCAATCCTTGGGGTCAATGATCTTCCCCTTTGTGATGATGACAAAATTTTGAGTTTATGAGCGAGAAATGTGCAATAACAATGCATTAAGGATATTTTCAATAGATTAATGATTTAATCTCTTTTGTATTTTCATATTTGTCTCCTCCTCAATTTATGCTTGTATTTTTAATATATCTTTTTAATTCAAGGTTAAGTTTTCTACTCATACTTATTAGAATGATAAATTATCAGTATATATCCGTATGTGTGTGCCAAGCATTAGTATTAAACAATCATACATAGAGTATGTATCATGGCACAAACTCTAAACTTATAATGCATATCATATATGCTGAAAATTTCAATCCTTAATATATTCATGCTTAACAAATTCAAGCTAAAAATTTTTACCTTAACACATTGATTCTGAAAATTTTAAATTTAACATATTCAAAGTGAATGAATAATGGATGAATTTGAACATATTCAAAGTAAATGAATTCATGCTCATATACATATTACTCTTCCATTTTATCATCAATCAAAAATATAAAGTTAAGGTAAATGTTTAGAACGAGTGTAAGAGTAAGTGATCATGAGTTTCATTGCATTAACAAAATAAGTGTGTTAAGCCACCAAAATACTCTATGATACAATGAAACATTAAGTTCAAAGCAAGACCAGGTTAAGCAAGTTTACATCTATAAGTGCCAAGTACAGAGAGTCAAATACAAGCACAGAGTCAAATACAACCATATACTCTTAATACATAGATCTAAGTATAAGAAGTAG
The DNA here is from genome assembly GCA_006176705.1 of Cocos nucifera. Taxonomy (NCBI): domain Eukaryota; kingdom Viridiplantae; phylum Streptophyta; class Magnoliopsida; order Arecales; family Arecaceae; genus Cocos; species Cocos nucifera. Next base: position 19,698 of record QRFJ01006737.1, on the reverse strand, counting down.
ATAGGTACTAGAGCCTACGAGGCTACTTATCATCAGATGGAATCTCTAATATCTGGGATGAGACTCATAAGGTAGAAGGTCTAGCTCTTCTGCTCCTAGTCCTAGCACAAGATCCGACTACCTGTGAGGGAGGATACCCTCCACGAGTGTAGACTCTGAGTGGTGGTTTGCTCTCACTCATGGATACTTGAGTGGACTGAAAAAGTGACATAGGTGAAGGAGGTGGAGGTCGAGGCATGGCTGCCCTGACCGTGGCATCTACTGCTGCTGCTGGTATTGCACTTGGAGTGAGTTTCTCTATTTTTTCAATCAAACTGTCCATGGCTCTAAGTACTGAAATGATGCCCTATTGTGGTGCCTGACCTAGGCTACTGATCGCTGCTATCATCTTAGTGCCTCTAGACTCAACTCTCCTCCTAAGCCGAGCAAGCTCCTCAATGATGCTAATGTGATCAGTGGATGTATCATATATGTGCTCCCTCTGGTTCAGAATAGAAAGCCTCTGAGAAATAGACCTCATCTCTATCTATGCAGTCTCTACTCTCTCAGATAGTTCCTAAATCTCTCTACTAACTCTGCTAGATATCATGTCTACCAGTCTCTCCATAGATGCAGAGTCAGCAGATGGTGTTTGTGGGAACCTCCCTGTGGGTGGAGCTCGAGGTGTCGTAGGTGTACCGAGGTCAGTGTCAAGTGCATCTCGGGCTGCAACTAGAGTAGAGGACTCTCCTGCCTCTACAACCCTTGGTGCTCTCCTCTCTTGATCAGAAATATTCTTGACCCTTCTTTCATCCTCTACATGATATTGCATTCTGGTCAAGGCTCTCATGTCATAAACATCATAGTGAGATTGCTCCTTGCTTGCTTCATTTTCTAGTGATACTCCTGTAGTCTCAAAAATCCTAGTTAGGGCCATTCCATAGGGCAAGCATACCTTATTCCTTGATGCAGCCTCTCTCATCTGATGCATCATAATATTGGACAGATTTATCTGCATCCCTTGAATCATCAAATACATCATACATAGTTCTCTCTTAGATATAAAGTCATGTCTACCCATTTGGGTATAAAAATTCCACTGATGATATGATAAAGAACCCTTATCTCCATTGATAGTGTGGATGCCAGTACATCTCCTACAATGTCATCCCTACCCACAATCGGTCTCAAACCCCTCCTTTTGTTAGATTACTTATCTGGCATAAATCCTTCCTTTGTGATTCCCAAAGTCTGAGCCAAACTCTCCTCTGTCACCTCAATTTGAACACCTTTGACTATAGTTGTAATTTCAGAAAATCCTCTTTTAAGATTTTCATAGAACTTTCTAACCAACTTAGGGTACATGGGGATGTCCATTGTACAGAAATTTCTCCATCCCATCCTATCAATCCAAGTCCCAATAGAAAAATTATAACTTTCAAAGAAATCAAAATCGATTCTTCTCCTTATTGCTATGGCTCTAGTGGCCATTCTACCAATAGATGGAGATGGTGGAGGAGGAGAGTTTGGTATACCTTGATCCGATTGAGTTTCTTCCTCAATGGATTCTTCCTAAATGGATTCCTCCTGAATGGGTTCTTCAGAGGATTGAGAAATCCCAAATGGTTAGGATGTCATCCGTTCCATTTGGGCTTGTCTTCTTCTCTCCCATTCTTTGGCTACATGGGTATTACAAATCTTTCACACTCCTTGCCATTCCCTAACCATTCTATCCAAAGTCGGCCTTTGATTCCACGAATTGAAGGAAAAGGTTGGTAAGGAGACAAGTGAAACTATTGGATTGGGTTCTTGGAGGGAAGAGAGGCCCTCTGCTTGCAAAAATGAAGACTTTCTATGGTATCGCGAATAGTCACAGTTCATTTTAACCCCTATGGCCTCCGACCCTCGAGTCGACTCGTGGTTTTGAACTAGTTTGCTCGAGTCGACTCGAGCAATAGTTCTAAAATTTTTAGAATTTCAGAGAGAATTTGATATTCAGATAATGTTTAGTCATTTTCTAAATATTGATCATTAATTTTGTACATAAGATTTAATTCTTTTGAATTTAATTTGATTTATTTAGAAATTTGGAGAATGAAATTTAATCTGGTTGATAGCATAGTCCTAAGTCTCTTCTAATAATGCTAAATTTTTCTTTATTAAGAGGTTTTGTAAATATATCAGCTAATTATTTATCAATGCTAATAAATTCAAGTACCACATCATTATTTTGTACATGATCTCTTATGAAGTGATGTCTTATCTTAATGTGTTTGGATCTTGGGTGTTGAATTGGGTTCTTAGTTAAATTGATTGTACTTGTATTGTCACATCTTATGGATATCTTATTAAGTTTGAATCTAAAATCTTCTAATTATTGTTTAATCCAAAGAATTTATGCACAATAACTTCTAGCAGCTATATATTCGGCCTCGATCATTGAGAGTGCTATTGAGTTTTATTTCTTACTAAACCAAGAAATTAAATTTACTCCTATGAATTGACATGTGCCACTAGTACTTTTCTATCAAGTTTGCACCTAACAAAATCAACATCAGAGTAACTAATTAATTCAAATTGAGATACTCTATCAGACCATAGTCCTACATTAAGTGTCCTAGATAGGTATCTAAAGATTTTTTTGGCAACAAGTAAATATGATTCTCTAGGGTTTGATTGATACCTAGTACACATGCAAATACTGAATACTATATCTGGTCTACTTGCAGTAAGATAAAGAAGTGAGCCTATCATACTTCTATATAATTATAAATCTACTTTCTTACCTTTCTCATCTTTTTCAAGTTTGTAGGATGTACTCGTTGGTGTGCCAATTGGTCTTGAACTCTCCACCCCAAGCTTCTTGAATATTTTCTTTGTATATTTGTTTGGTTGATGGAGATCTTCTCTTCATTTTATTTGATTTGGAGTTTAAGGAAGAAGTTTAACTCTCCTATCATGCTCATCTCAAACTCACTCTGCATTAGTTTTGCAAATTCTTGACAAAGAATTTTATTAGTGGTATCAAAAATAATATCATCCACATAGATTTGTACAACTAATATATTCTCATTTTTTTTTAAGAACAAGATTTTATCTATATTTTTCTAGTAAATTTATTATCTAGTAAGAATTTACTTAATCTTTTATACCAAGCACGTGGGGCTTATTTTAGACCATACATGGTTTTATGTAATTTGAATACATAATTTGAAAATGCATGATTTTCAAATCTAGATGGTTGTTCGACATACACTTCTTCTACTATATAAACATTAAGAAATATACTTTTTACATCCATTTGGTATAATTTAAAATTCATAAAATATTCAAAAACAAGCAATAGTCTAATGGCCTCTAATCTAGCTACAGGAGCAAAGATTTCATGAAAATCAATGCCTTCTTCCTGATTATATTCTTTTGCTACTAATCTAGTCTTATTTCTTATAATGGTCCCATGTTCATCCAATTTATTTCTATATACCCATTTAGTTTTAATTATTGGATGGTCATTTGGTCTATTGACTAGGGTCCACACTTTGTTTCTTTCAAATTGATTTAATTCTTCTTGCATAGCATCTATCCAATATAGATCATTTTCAGCTTCTTTTATTGATTTAGGTTCAATTTGTGAAACAAAAGCTATATAATTATTTATATTTCTAAGATAAGATCGTGTTCTTACCCCTTGTGATGGATCATCGATTATAATATCTTTAGGATGTCTATGTGCATACCTCCATTCTTTTGGCAGCTCCTCTCTTGGACTGTAAGAGGACTCTTCATTCTTCTTTTCTTCATTATTTTGAGGTGGAGCATCCTTGAGTGTTAGATTGTTCATCCTATCATGAAGATTTTCTGCATCCTCATCTAAAGCATCTTCTTTTCTAACAGATTTGTTATTATATTCATTAAAGATAATATGAATTGATTCTTCAACAATGAGAGTTCTCTTGTTTGAAGACTCTATATGCCTTGCTTGATAAGGAGCATCCTAAGAAGATACCTTCATTGGACTTGGCATCAAATTTTTTTAGGTTATCTTTTCTATTATTAAGTATGAAGCATTTGCAACCAAACACATGAAAATAATTGATATTTGATTTTCTATCTTTCCAAAGTTCATATGGGGTTTTCTTTAAAATAGGTCTTATTAGAACATAATTTAATATGTAACATGTAATATTTATTACCTCAGCTTAAAAATATCTAGGTAAATTACTTTCACACAAAATAGTTCATGTTATTTCTTTTAGTATTTGATTTTTCTTTCTACTACTCCATTTTGTTATGGGGTTGAAGAAAATAGTGCAGGGTTTGCTATACTACTTTCAAAAAATATTTTAAAAATAGCAATAATGCAGTAAAAAATAATTAATTTAATTAATTATTTACTGATCATATCAGATTATTTAACCCTACACATTAAGATCTAAACATAATATGCATGCATACATTAATAGATCTGAAAATAAAACTATGTAATAAACTATTTACTACATCTACGTGTTCAGAATACAATACCTTTTTATGGATAGTCGATCACCATAATTTGAGTTTATCAAATAATACTTTAGTATCACGTCATAGTCATACATATGTCTAGCCTCTATGGTTAGTACACATGGAGCTCCTGATCTCGATCAGCCCCACTGGAGTGTTAGCTCCTTGTCGAGACCTTCGATGGTTGATCATGATCGATCCGATCGATCGTATACTTTTTAATTTTTTAAATATTCTAAAAAATTATAACATAAATATAGGAGGATGATGAAGATGTGTTTCAAATTTGGTGATGATCCGAAGCTCATAGCACTCGATCTCTCCACTCAAACCCAGATTCCCAAGTCTAGGATTTCACTCGATCCAAAAACCCTGACACACAAAAATTTCTATCACACCCTCTTTGTGTGGAGTTTTTCCATGAAATAAGTTTTCATGGAAAGAAAACTTTTAGATCTATAATCTCTATTTAGATTATATCTAAAAATAGAATATCCTTAGAGATGAAAATCATAAGAGAAGAGAGGCATGAGAGAAAAGTAAAGTGCTATAGGATCATATTCATCTTCACTCTAAGATTTTTTTCGCCTAGAACTAATGCCCAAATACTCTAAAATTTTTACCACATAATTAAAACCCCTCCTCCTACATGCACAAAAATTATTATAATTTATTGACATAAATACCTTAAGAAAACCATATAAAAAATGATAAGGATTTAGTGGTTGAGAGGTTTTAACCACTCACTTGATTTCAAAAATCAAATGAGCTTCTTATCCTTATCCAATGCCCCCTCCCTTATGTTTAATATATAGAAGGACTCTCCTTCTATGTGCATATTTTTATATCTCAAAAAATATTTGACAAACAAAAGGGAGGGCATGGGAAGCAGAGTGGAAAAGTCAAAAATGATGGGCGCATAGGAGAATTTGAATTCAAACTTCATTTGACTTGGTCCAAATTGATTTCAACCAAACTAATTAATTTAGATCCAATTAAACCAGATTAAGCCCAATCAAATTAAGCTTAACCTAATTTAATAAAATTCTAATCAAATTAGAAATTAATTAAATCTACATCCCGATCAAATCAGGGTTAAAACTCCCATAGCGATTAGGTCATCTCATGATCTGATCGGATCAAATCTAATCGAATCAAATTCAATTAGACTTGATCAAATCCTCATCATTCAATCAAATTGAGCTAATCAGCAATTAAATTACTAATTAATTCTTTAAAAATATTTGAGTCCAAATCGAATAGGTTACTAGGCAATAGAGTCCTATCAATATGAAACTCTTGAAAAATCCTAAATCAGTGGGACTTTTGAACCTAGTGTCCCAAATGAATAAAACTCATGATCATAGAGTCCTAGACTAGTGGAACTCTTGATTAGAGAGTTTCAGATGAGTAAGACTCAGAGTTCTAGTCTAGTAGGATTCTTGGTCATAGAGTCTTAGTTCGGTGGAACTCTTGACCATAGTGTCCTAGATTATCAGAACTCATGATCAGAGAGTCCCAGACAAATAAGACTCAAAGTCTCAGTCCAGTAGAACTCTTGGTCACAGAATCTCAGTCTAGTAGAATTCTTGGTCATAGAGTCTTAGACCAATGAAACTTTTGATCAGCCATCAGATCAGGTTGGAACTGCTAATGTGTATGACCCCGCAGGTCCGAACCTAAGTTGGTAGCATAGAAATCAATTTCTATACTAATCGAAGTGATCATCTAGCAATGGTACCCGACATCCGAATAGGTCGAATAATTACAATCACAACATTCAGAACCTTCGTAAATATGGTTACCATATAATTCATCCCTATGACCTTTGGGTAATAAATGACTCAGGGTTAGACTGTCAACCCTAGAAAATACATCCATGTCATGTTTCAAAGTAATTAGTCTCATGACTCCTCACTAAGACTACCCTGGCCAAGGTTTTGCTAAATTAAAATATAATTGAACATAGTTCCTAAAAATATGAGTGGTCAATCCCATCTTGATACACGCACCGACTCCATAGTACTTGATTGTGCCCAAAAATCTTTCATCACTGAATTAAAAATTCAGATAGTCCTGCACCAAAATACAGTGAGTTGCTTGAAAGTCACCATGGTGGTCTCAGGTCGGAGGGACATTTATACCCATATTTCATCGAAGCCAATCTTGATAGGAGAAAAGCCCCAAAATTGGTTACATTCAGTGCAGATGTATCCATACATCTCACTTGCATATCATATCAGTATCTCAATACTTCTTGGTTATGAGGACAACCAACCTATATGGCACACAATGACCTATACTTGATAAACGTTGTCATCCTAAGTAACAACGTATCATTTGGTTATGAACTATTTAAGGACTAAATGATAAATCCTCCTTTGCTGAATCAAGACAGTCCTAAGAACTTCATCACAACACAGGAGTTCATTAGAAGACAACAGAATTTATGATGAAAAATGCCAAAATAACTTTTATTAATTTATAATTCATATATAATTATAAATATATGGTCCAACCATCAACAAATTGATGATTGTCTTTAGGACACATTTCCAACAATCTTCCACTTGGACTAAAGCCAATCGGTGCAGTATCTAATACCTATCTTCGACTTAAAGTTGTCGAACCCCTTCACCATAATAGCTTTAGTGAATGGGTCAGTCAGGTTCTTTTTTCCGTCGATCTTCTGAAGATCGATGTTACCTCGATCCACAATCTCTCAGATAAGATGGTAGCGGTGCAGAATATGCTTCGTCCGTTGATGTGCCTTTGGTTCCTTCGTCTGAGCAATGGCTCTAGAGTTGTCACAATAGAGCAGAATTGAACTATCAAGGGAGGGTGCTACTCCAAGCTCGGTGATGAATTTTCTTAGCCACACAGCTTCTTTGGCAGCATCTGATGTAGCAACATACTCCGCCTCATAAACTGAATTGGCCACAGTGTGCTACTTAGAACTCTTCCAGTAGATAATCCTATCATTAAGGGTAAATATATATCCCGATACACTCTTGCTATCATCATGATCAGATTGAAAATTGGAGCCTTTGAATCCTACAAGTTTTAAGTCTGATTCACCATATATAAGCCACCGGTCCTTAGTATTTCTTAAATATTTTAGGATGGTTTTAACAATCTTTCAGTAATTCTCCCCTGGATTAGATTGGTATCTACTCACTACACCTAGTGTGTATGTCACATTTGATCGCGTACATGTCATAGCATACATTATAGAATCCACTACAGAAGCATATGGTATTCTATTCATACGCTCGCTATCTAGAGATGTTGTTGGACAATCTCTCTTTGAAAGAGAAATTTCATGGCCTATCGGTAGATAGCCTTTCTTGAAATTTTTCATACTGAAACGTTTCAGCATAGTATCAATGTACATGGACTGAGATAATCCAAGCAACCTTTTAGATCTATTTTTATAAATCTTCATCCCTAGGATGTAGGAAGCTTCTCCCAGATCTTTCATGAAGAACTGTGATGACAGTCAGATCTTTATTCCTTGTAATGCAGGGACACCATTTTCGATTAAGAGAATGTCATCCACATACAATACTAGAAATACTATTGCTGGACCATTAGCCCATTTGTATATGCAGGGCTCCTCTTCATTCTTAATGAAGTTATACGTTTTGATTGTTCTATCAAATCGTATGTTCCAGCTTCGAGATGCCTGCTTTAGTCCATAAATGGACCTCTGAAGCTTACACACCTTAGACTCATCTATGAACGTGAAATCTTTAGATTGTATCTATACACCTCTTCATCTAGCTCTCCATTCAGAAAAGCAATTTTTACATCCATCTACCAGATTTCATAGTCCAAATGGACAGCTATGGCAAGCATTATCCGAATGAATTTGAGCATTGCCATAGGAGAGAACGTCTTGTCATAGTAATACCATAACATTGATGATATCCCTTGATAATCAAATGGACTTTATAAATCTCCATATTTTCATCGGTGCCTCTTTTCCTCTTGAAGATCCACTTATATCCTATGGATTTTATCCCTTCGGATGGGTCAACCAATGTCTATACATCATTGATCTTTATGGATTCCATCTCAGATTTTATGGCCTCAAGCCATTTCTTAGAGTTAGATCTCTGCATTGCATCCATATTGGTGATTGGGTCCTGATTGTTTTCATCAAGTTCGATAGAATCCCCATCTCGGACCAGAAAACCATTGTATCTATCTGGTTGATGTGGTACTCTACCAGATCTCCTTAAGGATGCTTCTACAATGGGTTATGGGTCTGATCTAATAAGATCCAACTTAGGTTCAATAACTTATGTCTGTTCTTCCACCTATCATACTTCATCAAGTTCGACCTTAGAGGCATTAGTTCCTTCACCAAGGAACTCCTTTTCTAAAAAGATTGCCTTAAGGCTGACAAATACTTTTTGCTCATCAGTAAGGTAGAAGTAGTACCCTTTGATTTCTTTTGGGTAACCTATAAAACTACACTTATCAGACCTAGGTCTAAGCTTGTTTGTCATCAAACGTTTGACATAAGTCGGATACCCCTAAACCTTAAAGTTACGCCCTGTCCATATTTCATATGGTGTTTTATTAACAGATTTATTCAGAACCCTATTTAGAATGTAACAAGCTGACTCGAGTGCATATCCCTATAGGAAGATCGGCAAACCAGCAAACCCCATCATGGATCGAACCATGTTCAATAGGATCTGATTTCTTCTTTTAGATACACCATTATGTTGTGGTGTTCTAGGAGGGGTCTATTGGGAGAGAATCTCGTTCTCCCTAAGATATGTTAGAAACTCATTGGAAAGGTACTCACCCCCTCAGTCAAATCGAAGAGTTTTAATACTCTTCCTAGTTTGCTTTTTTACCTCATTTCGAAATAATTTGAACATTTCAAACGACTTTGACTTATGCTTCATTAAATAGACATACCCATACCTCGATAGATCGTCTGTGAAGGTTATGAAGTAGAAATATCCATTTTTGGCACTTGAGCTCATGGGTCCACATACATCCGAATGTACTAAACTCAAGAGTTCAGTGGCTCATTCACCTTTTCCAGTAAAAGATGACTCAGTCATCTTTCCAAGAAGATATGACTCATAGGTCAGAAGTGACTCACAATCACTAACCTCAAAAATTTCTTCTTGAGCTAACCTGTTAATTCTATTCTTGCTAATATGACCTAGCCTATAGTGCCAAAGGTAGACATCAGATACATCACTAATTTTAGAGCATTTACTGGAGGATTGAACCACGTTAACAGGCATAGAAAGTAAATAAATTTTATTATTCAATTGTCCAATCAAAATTGTAACACTATTCAAAATGACATTACAAAAAAAGAAATTTATTGATATTTCAAAACCATTCATGGCCAAAAGGCCTACAGAAATGACATTCAATAAGAAAGTTGGACAATAATGACATTCATTAAGAATAACTTTATTTGAATTAATTACAAGATTCATGATTCCTAAAGCTAGAATTGGAACTTATCTTCCATCTCCAACGTTTAGGAACTTCTCATCTTGATCAAATCTCCTACTGACCTGCAAGCCTTGCATAGAATTATAAATATGATAAGGGCTTCTAGTATCTAATACCCAGGTAGTAGAATCAAATAAGAAAAAATTGCAAGGTGTTATCATATAATTACCTTGCCCAGCAACCACGTGCTTCTTCCTTGGCCTGTTTGGGGTCTAGGAAGGCAATATATAGAGGATAATTCCTCTTCCAGTGTCCTTGCTTCTTGTAGAAGAAGCACTCTGCCTAGCTCTGGTTGGGCTTGCACTTCTTGGTCTGATCCTATGCAATCATCCCAGCATGCGGCCGCATCTTCTTATTTTTCTTCTTCTTGTTCTTTTTTTTTCTTAATGGGTCGACGATCAGAAGAAGACATTCCCACTACATTCACCATCTTCTTGTAGAGTTGGTGATCTTTCTTAAAGTTCTACAGCAACCTCAATAAGCCATGGTAGTTCACTACAGTCTTTATCATTCTAAAATGAGTTAGAAAGGGGAGGAAGGACTTAGGCAAAAAATTAAAGATCGCATCCTTACTGAGCTGCTCATGCAGGGGAAAGCCCAACTTGCTAAGGTGCTTAATTATCTCGATCATGTACAATACATGATCGATGACTGAGGTCCCATCCCTCATCCAAGTGTTGAAAATAGCACAACTTGTTTTGTGCCTTTCAACATCATCCAGTGTGCCAAAAGAGTTGTTCAATATTTGAAGCATCTCTTATGGCTGGGTGTTTTCAAACCTGCAGCTGAACTCGTCATTCATTGCCGCCAGTATTATACATCAAACGGTGGTGCGATCATTGAGCCACTTCAAATAAGTGTCTCAGACCGCTCCCCTAGCGTTCGAGGCTGGCTCTTCAGGTGCTCGATCCATTACCACATAAAGGATCCACTCATGCTCTAGGATGATTTTCAACTTATGATACCAGCTATCATAGTTAGGTCCCATTAATTTATCATAGTCTAACAATGACCAGAGTGATAGGTTAGTGGCCATGTCTGCATAAAAAGAAAAATCAAATCTAATTAGTATATGAATTATTAATTCTAATGACTTGGACTTCAGTCTAAAGGTCCTTCCAATATTTTATATGAATTGGTAGCCTCTACCTTCAATTTGAGGAATTACTCTAATTTCTTAGTGGGTACTAGAATCCACATAGACTACACATGAGCCCAACTTTGGTTGGTCAACCCATGTGCACCTATGGGTAGATTCAAAATCAATTATTTCTCTAAATAATTTTTAGTAACATTGATTTTGCCCCATAGACCTAATCAGTAGGCTTTGGCCTCCACTGAAAAAGATTCGGTTAGGTCCAACCATTAACATGACTACATTTGGTCTTATCTAACTAATAAATAATCAAACCCAACTTTGGTCGGCCAATCTAACCATTATCAGAAAGACTTAACCAAATTATCATTTTATGAATGATAATTTTATTAGTCAATAATCACCAGGCCTTTGGGCCTTCAATGATCATTATACTAATGAACCCATTATTACTCAACTTAATGGGAGGCTATGATTTAGTTATCTATATAACTATTTTATTTTTATGTACCTAATAATTTTAGAGAATTTAGTTAATCAATTTAAAAAAAATTAGCAAGCCAATTTTGATCCTCCCACTGACTTCACCAAGTTAGAAAAAAAGAATCTAATCTAAGCTGGCATTAGGAGCACCTAAATCAGTCAGACTGATTTACCTAATAGATATGGGTGAGCCTGAATTACTAAGTGATCTAATCAAAATCTAACTCACCAGGATGGCTAGATAAGCGAGATCAGTGGAAGGGATATGCCATTAACTTATCAAAAATTGAATCAGTGTGAATAGTTCCCAATTAAAAACCACTGGTCAAACTACCAAACTTACTTAGACACCATCCGATTCTTTAGTTTTAATTTGACCAATCTAGTAATTTTGAATTTGACCGCGTAGCCTTGAATCAAGTCCATTTGGTCCTTATTAAAGGCATGTACTTGACCAATTACAACTATTGTAATTGAGTCTATAGAGTCCTTGACCTAATCTAAATTAATATTTAATTAGATTTAATTAATTACTCTAAATTAGTCCATCTTTTAACTAATCTTAGGTCTAACCTAATTTATGGACCTAATTCAGCTAACCCAATAACCCACAAGTTTATGATTAATGACTTAGAGTCTTAATTCATAATTTTAGACACAATCATTATACTTAATTTTTAATTAAGTTTATGGGCTGAGGGTTAGGATTTGGCATTTCAAAAATATTTTTTTTTAATTTTGAAAGGTTTTTTATAACTTAGCATTGTTCATCAATTGAGTCAATCCATTTCAAAATTAAATCATCTCAATTCACAAACAATACTAGTTGTAGGGTTTAATCTGAAACTATGTACACTACATCATCATGAAATCATGAATCAAACTTTATCTAATTATGCATTCATGATCATAAATAAATTAAAGCCTAATATAATTAAATCATAAAAATATTAAAATAAATCTAGTAATTTCATGATTAACGATATAGATCAGCAATATACCAGGACAACCTTTTCACTATATGGGGTAAACCCTATAGTAGCATAACCTACAGTCCATGCAATCTAAATTTTAATTTTTTAGATCTAATTATTTTAATTATTATATTAATATTTAGATTAAATCTAAATTAATAATCTAAATATGCAAGCATATCATGTTTATAGAGCCTTGCTCTGATACCAATTGAAGAAAATAGTATAGGATTTACTATGCTACTTTCAAAAAATATTTCAAAAATAGCAATGATATAGCCAAAAATAACTAATCTAATTAATTATCTACTGATCATATCAGATTATTTAACCCTACATATTTGGATCTAAACATAATATGCATGCATACATCAATAGATCTGAAAATAAAACTATGTAATAAACTATTTACTACATCTACGTATTCAGAATACAATATCTTTTCATGAGTAGTCGATCACCATAATCTGAATCTATCAGATAATGCTCTAGTATCACATCATAGCCGCACACATATTTGACCTCTATGATTAGTCCATATGGAGTTTTTGGTCCCGATCAACCCCACTGGAGTGCTAGCTCCTTGCCAAGGCCTTCGATGGCTGATCATGATTGATCCAATTAATCATATACTATCTAATTTTTTAGATATTTTAAAAAATTAAAATATAAATATAGGAGGATGATGAAGACGTGTTTCAAATTTGGTGGCAATCCGATGCTCACAGCACTCGATCTCTCCACTCGAACCTAGATTCCCAAATCTAGGATTTCACTCGGCCCAAAAATCCTAACACACTAAAAATTCTATCATGCCCTCTCTGTGTGGAGTTTTTCTATAAAATAAGCTTTGATGGAAAGATAACTTTTAGATCTATAATCTCTATTTAGATCATATCTAAAAATAGGATATCCTTAGAGATAAAAATCATAAGAGAAGAGAGGCATGAGGGAAAAGTAAAGTGCTATAGTATCCTATTCACCTTCACTCCAAGATTTTTTTTGCCTAGAACTAATTCCCAAATACTATAAAATTTTTATCACATAATTCTAATCCCTCCTCCTACATGCATAAAAATTTTTATAATTTATTGACATGAATACCATAGAAAAACCACATGGAAAATGATAAGGGTCGAGTGGTTGAGAGATTTTAACCACTCACTTGATTTCAAAAATCAAATGAGCATCTTATCCTTATCCAATGCCCCCTCACTTTTGTTTAACAAGTAGAAGGATTCTCCTTCTATGTGCATATTTTTATTTCTCAAAAAATATTTGATAAACAAAAGGGAGGGCATGGGAAGCAGAGTGGAAAAGTCAAAAATGGTGGACGCATGGGAGAATTTGAATTCAAACTTTATTTGACTTGGTCCTAATTAGTTTCAACCAAACTAATTAATCTAGATCCAATTAAATCAGGTTAAATCTAACCAAATTAGACTTAGCCTAATCTAATAAAATTTTAATCAAATTAGAAATCAATTAGATCTATGTCCTGATCAAATCAAGGTCAAAACTCCTATAGCGATTAGGTCATCTCATGACCTAATCGGGTCAAATCCAATTGAATCAAATTTAATTAGACTTGATCAAATTCTCATCACTCAATCAAATTGAGCTAATCAATAATCAAATTACTAATTAATCCTCCAAAAATATCTGAGTCCAAATTGAATGGGCTACTGGGCAACAGAGTCTCATCAACATGAAACTCTTGAAGAGTTCTAAATTAGTGGGACTCTTGAACCTAGTATCCCAAACCAATCGAACTCACGATCTTAGAGTCTCAAACTAGTAAAACTCTTGATCAGAGAGTTCCAGACAAGTAGGACTCAGAGTTTCAGTCCAGTAGGACTCTTGATTATAGAGTTTCAGTCCAGTGGGATTCTTGACTATAGTATACTAGATTATCAGGACTCATGATCAGAGAGTCCCAGACAAGTAGGACTCAGAGTTTCAGTTCAGTGAAACTCTTGATCACAGTATTTTAGATCAATGGAACTCTTGATCAGCCATCAGATCAGGTAGAAATTCTTAATGTGTGTGACCCCGTAGGTCCAAACCTAAGCTGGTAGCACAGAAACTAATTTCTATATTAATCGAAGTGACCATCTAGCAATGATACCTGATGTCCAAATAAATTGAATAATTACAATCGCAACATTCAGAACCTATGCGAATATGGTTACCATATAATTCATCCCTATGACCTCTATGTAATAGATGACTCTGGATTAGACTATCAATCCTAGAAAATACATCCATATTGTGTCTTAAAGTAATTAGTCCCATGACTCCTCACTAAGACTATCCTGGCCAAGGTTTTGTTAAATTAAAATACAATTGAATATAGCTCCTGAAAATAGGAGTGGTCAATCCCATCTTGATACATGCACGGACTCCATAAGTACTTGACTATTTCTAGAAATCCTCCATCATTGAATTAGAAAGTTAGATAGTTCGGCACCAAAATACAGTGAGTTGTTTGAAAGTCACCGTGGTGATCTCAGATCGGAGGGACATTTATACCCATATTCTATCGAAGCTAATCTTGACAGGAGAAAAGCCCTAGAGTTGGTCACGTTGAGTGCAGATGTATCCATACATCTCACTTGCATGCCATATCAGTGTCTCAACACTCCTTAGTTATAAGGACAACCAACCTATATAGCACACAACAACCTATACTTGATAAACATTATCGTCCTAAGTAATAACGTATCATTTGGTCATTAACTATTTAAGTACTAAATGATAAATCCTTCTTTGCCGAATCTAGATAGTCCTAAGGACTTCATTATAATACAGAAGCTTATTAGAAGACAACAAAATTTATGATAAAAAATATCAAAATAATTTTTATTAATTTATAATTTATATATAATTACAAATATATGGCCCAATCGTCAACGGACTAACGATTGGCTTTGGGATACATTTTTAGTAGTTCTAGATGCTAAAAAATTATGATCAATTCTTTTTTCATTACAAAAGTTCTCAAAGTACTGATTTTTGAATTTTGTACCATGATTACTACATATGCAAACTATTGATGTGTTCTTTTCATTCAAAATCTTTTGATAAAATTTAAAAAATGCATTGAAGGCTTCATCTTTTTGTGCTAAAAATATTATCCAAGTGAATCTTGAAAAATCATCTATAATTACAAGACCATACTTTTTATCTCCTAGACTAGTGGTCCTTGAGGATCCAAACAAATCTATGTGTAGCAATTCTAAAGATCTAGAGGTTGAAATCATTTCTTTTGGTTTGAAAGAATTTCTAGTTTGCTTTTCAAATTGGCATGCATCACAAATTCGATTCATTTTAAAACTTAGTTTTGGTAATCTTCTTACAAGATCTTTCTTAATTAATTTTGAGAATAAGTTCATACTAGCATAACCTAATTTATGATGCCATAACCAACTAGCTTCATTGACCTTAGTATCCATTACCACAAGACATTGACCATTCTTCATGTGTAGATCATCAAGATCTACCATGTAGACATTATTATGTCTATGTCTTATGAATATGATGCCATTATCATTTGGATTAGAAACAATACATAATAGAGATTCAAAAGTTACTTTAAATTTCTTATCATAAAATTGACTAATGCTAAGCAAATTATGTTTCAACTCATCAACTAGCAATACATTTTGAATAGAAGTGGAAGGAGTGATACGAATGTTACCGACGCCAACGATACGCTCCTTTTCATTATCACGAAATATAACTACTCCTCCTTCTTTAGGCTCAAAAAAGATAAATTAAGATTTATCATCTATCATGTGCCTTGAATAGCCACTATCAAGATACCAAAGCCTTTTCTTATCCCAGGCTACAAGACACTCCTACATAAGAAAATCAAGTTGAGTTTTTAGGTACCCAAGTTAGCTTGGATCCTTTGGGATTAGTGTTCATGGTTTCTTTGGAACCCAAACTATTTTAATTATTTTTTCATTTAATTTTTTGAAATCACATGCATAAGACTTATGACCAATTTTGCCATAATAAAAATATGAGATATTTGAAGTAGAGTTTGATGAAGCTTTAACAAATAGATTTTTGAATAGTTTTTATTTCTTATGAGGTTTAAATCCTAATACGACTTTGTTAAAAATTGCTCTTTGCTCATTTAGTAGCATATTTAATTTTTTGAAACTATAGGTAAATTTTTTTATAAATGATTTGATTTTTGCTAGTTCATCATTCAATTTTTGATTTTCATTAGTAAGCAAATTTAGTTTTTCAAAAAATATATTTTTTTTCATGAGTAAGTTCTGAATTTAACTTTCTCAATTCTTTATTTTTCAAAGTTACTTTCCTATATTCAATCATAAGTTCCAAAAAAGCCTCTTGTAACTCATCAAAAGTGAAATCTAAGAAGTTTTCAGCATTTACCTCCTTATGATGTGCCATCAGGCAAAGGTTGACTTTTTCTTTTGATTCTTCCTTCATGTTTTTTCTTATATTCAATTCATGAGTCATTAAGGACCCAAGAAGCTCTTCCAATGGTAGCTTGTTAAGGTCTTTAGCTTCTTGTATGGTGGTGATCTTTACTTCTCAAGCTTTCGAAAGTGACCTAAGAATTTTACGAACAAGCTCACTGTTAGTATAAGATTTATCCAAGCTTTTCAAACCATTAATAATATCGATAAATCTAGTAAATATTTTAGAAATAGACTCATTTGACTCCGTCTTAAATAATTCATATCGATGGACAATCATATTTATTTTAGACTTCTTTACTTGATTGGTATCCTCATGGGTAACCTCTAGCCTATCCCAAATCTTCGTGGCCAAAGCACAAGTAAAAATTCTATTGAATTCATTGGGGTCTAATGCATAATATAGGACATTCATGGTCTTAGCATTTAATTCTATCATTTTCATATCATGCTCATCCCAATCTCCTTCCGATTTGGGAATATTATTATCCTCTATTTTGATTGTGGGAGTGTGTGGGCCTTTTGATTATCACTCTCCAAAGTTGATAATCAAGTGCTTGAATGTAAATGTGCATGCATGCTTTCCAATAAGTATAATTTGTTCCATTGAATAAGGATGGGTAGTTGGTTGATTGCCCTTCAGCAAGAGATGCACTCATGTGGGTTGCCATTTGATCTTAACTCTTGATTGTTAAATCAAATAAAGTGAGTACCAAGCTCTGATACCACTTGTTGCCCAGCAAGATAACTCAAGAGGGGGGGAGGGTGAATTGGGTTTTTCAAAACTTAAAACAAGTTAGATGCTATTTTAAAAAAAATAAGTGATGTGATAGTATATGTTTTAGTTCTAAGTATGCAGAAATGCAGAAATATAAATACAATGGAATGAAGTAAATAAGGCAATCATAAATACTAGAAAATTTATAGTGATTCGGTGCTCCTTTTATCTACGTCCACTCCCCAAGGCCCACTTAAAAATTTTACTATAATCTATCCAAGATTACAGCCAAATAGTTTTCTAAGACTCACTATCCAAAATCTAGTTGATTTTTACACTAGCTCACCAACCACAACCAAATCGTAAGCCAATCCTTGGCTTACAATCCAATTTTTATGCTTGGATAAGCCTTCCCCTTCGCTTCAAAATCCTATTGAAGCTAAATTATAAGAAAGAGGAAAGTTGAATAACAAAAATGAACAAAAAGCTCATTTGATGAGCAAATAAGTCAATGAAGCTATTTGGAGTCTTCTTGGAGGAAGGATTTTGAACTGTTTGAGCTTGTCTTCTTGCAGAATAAAATCACTTGATTTGATGTTTCTTGAAGTTGGAAGTGAAATGCTCTCTTTTCAGGGCTCTTTTGACTCTTTTTTCTTCACTTTTTGATTTCTTTCAATGATTTTATAGTCATGTCACATCCTTCAGGTGTTTTGTAGATGATTTTTTATGTTTAGGAGGCTGGAGAATCCTATTTGATCATTGGAGAAGAAAAAATGACCGTTTGAACCCAATTTGCATAGTTTTGGACAGTCTGCAAAAACTAACTATTGGAGCTCAAGTTGAATCTCGAGTCGACTTCAGCATTAGCTCGAGGCTATTTGCTCTGCTCATTCCTCAGCTTAAGAGTTTCTATATGAAGATCAATCTTTCTATATTTTACTGAGACTTTAGCTCGTGGACCTTGAGTCGACTCGAGCCTCTACTCGAGATTGTGCCAAACTTTGCTTCAAAATTATCATCTTCTGTATTTCTTCTGAGACTTCAACTCGAGAACCTCGAATCGACTCCAGCCTCTGCTCGAGATCTTGCCCCAAAATCATCATTCTCTAAATTTTCACTGAGACTTCGACTTGAGAACCTTGAGTCGACTTGAGCCTCTACTCGAGATCTTGCCCCGAAATCACCATTCTCTAGATTTTCATTGAGATTTCGACTCGAGAACCTCAAGTCAACTTGAGCCTTCGCTCGAGACTATTCCTTCTGAAACTTCTATGTGCCAGTCTACGTATTAGCTCGAGTTGAACAACGAGTCGAACCATGAGTCGACTCGTGGGTTTCTTAAGCTAAAAAATTTTAATTTTTTCAAAGATTTTTCTCTTTAATTATGGTTTTGGGATATTCTTTACAAACCTTATTTTAGATGTGATTTATGCTTCGAAAGCCTCCAAATCTTCTCTATCAATTTTTAATTACATTTATATGAAAATTTTATTTGATACTTTAAAATGCATCCTGAAACATGATCTCAATAATTTCATTAGTTTAAATATATACTTAAATATTTTGTTACTCATCAACATCAATCCTTGAGGTCAACATCCCATCGTGGGTGATCACCAGGAAGGAGAAGGTGGGGGTCGAGGGTGGCTAGGATGGGGTTGGGGGTGGGGTGCCTAGCTTATAAATTTTTTTTTCTTTTTCTTAAAACAATCTGATAAATCAACAAAAAAAGGGGCACTAATTAAATTTTTTAAAATTTAAATTTATGATCAATCTTTTGGTTGCAAAAAATTTAAAAAAAATTTATGACAAAAAAATTAGTTAAAAAATCCTAAAATTATTTTTTTAAATTTAAAATAATTTAAAAATCTTTAACCAATTTTTTGATCAAAAAATTAATTTTTTTACCAAAAAATCAATCAAAAAATTCTAAAATTATATTTTATTAATTTAAAATAATTTTAAAATTTTTTTGATCAAAAAATTAATTTTTTT